>SJXQ01009032.1:119773-158747 GCA_006408695.1 Aepyceros melampus
AAACAGTGTCAGACTTTATTTTTTTGGGCTCCAAAATCACTGCAGATGTGACTGCAGCCATGAAATTAAAAGACACTTATTCCTTGGAAGAAAAGTTACGACCAACCTAGATAGTATATTCAAAAGCAGAGACATTACTTTGCCGACTAAGGTCCGTCTAGTCAAGGCTATGGTTTTTCCTGTGGTCATGTATGGATGTGAGAGTTGGACTGTGAAGAAGGCTGAGCACTGAAGAATTGATGCTTTTGAAGTGTGGTGTTGGAGAAGACTCTTGAGAGTCCTTTGGACTGCAAGGAGATCCAACCAGTCCATTCTGGAGGAGATCAACCCTGGGATTTCTTTGGAAGGAATGATGCTGAAGCTGAAGCTCCAGTACTTTGACCACCTCATGGGAAGAGTTGACTCATTGGAAAACACCCTGATGCTGGGAGGGATTGGGCGCAGGAGGAGAAGGGGACGACAGAGGATGAGATGGCTGAATGGCATCACGGACTCAATGGACGTGAGTCTGAGTGAACTCCGGGAGTTGGTGATGGACAGGGAGGCCTGGCGTGCTCCGATTCTTGAGGTCGCAAAGAGTCGGACACGACTGAGCAACTGAACTGAACTGAACTGATGGGCTCAGGAGTTGTGGCTCCAGGGCTCCAGAGCACACACTCAGTAGTTGTGACCCATAGGCTTAGTTGCTCTGTGGCATGTGGGATCCTCCTGGACCAGGGATTGAACCCAGGTCTCATGCATTGGCAGGCAGATTCTTCACTGCTGAGCCACCAGGGAAACCTGGAAGTTTGTTTAAAATGCAGATGACTGGCTCATGCCCCTAGAAAGTGAGAAGTTGGAGTTGAAGCCACAAGTAGCCTCTGTAGCTAGCCAGGAGGCTTCTGACAACACCTTATAAAACCTGGCCTGGGTGATAGTATAAGACAGACGTACTTTATATGAGTTCATTCTGAGTGTTTGGCGGTTACACTTCCCAGTAAATTAAGATTGTTTTGCTTCTATTTTGCATTTTTTGAAGACAAAGATTTTCTCAAATCCCTCTATTAATATTTATATTATTAGTATTTAATAATCTATTAGTATTAGTATTTAGTATTAATAGTAATACTAATCTAATAGTACTATTAGTATTTAATGATCTGTACATTTGAGAAGGATAAGCAAACAAATTGCGCCTATAGAAAAAAAAATGGACAAAGCAATAGAGATTCATCTTCATAAAGTTTTTTCTTCATCCTTCTTTTTGGGGCTATATTTTGGATGAATAGCTATTAATGTCCATAATAATTCTTCTTTAGTAGTTTAAGATGGATCTTAGAAATAAGTGTTGAAAATACTGCCCAGAAAATGAGTAGGTAACAATAGGCTATGTACTATTAATAAAACTTTGCTGAAAGATTACACAGTATATTATTATGAGGCCTGCTGGAAGCATCCGTGGTGTCACCTGACCCTTTTCTTGGAACATGAGGTCGGAGGAGGGAGGTACAGGGAATACCCACAGGCGTCAGTGTGGATCCACAGGCCAGCCAGGTCGCACCCTGGAGCTCTGTCAACATTAACGTTACCTGGGAGCCTTTAAGAAATGATGCCAAAGCCCAGACCTGACTCAGATCAATGAAATCAGAAAGAATGAGCATCTGTATCTTTTAGAAGCTCCCTGATGAGTCTGCCAAACAGTGAGGCTGAGATCCAAAACTTTAGGGAAAGAGGAAATTGATCTCTGTTTTTATTCCTTAACTGCATGACAGATTTTTAGCATATATTAATTTATCTTTATGCAGGGTCTGTGCAGTAAAGGAGAAAACAGGGACATTCAGGGAATGCAGGATGCTGTTCTGATCAAAACAAAGCGGCTTTCCCACATCAGAGGCATATCTTGTCCATGGCAGTCATCCCTACTTGAGTCCCTCTTCAACACTTCGATCAGCTCACAAATGTTCATTTAATCTGCAGAGCACAGTAGTACACAGCACTGGTTTGAAAACTCTTTGGAAATTCAACCTGGAAAGCCAGGGATTCATCTGCTAAACTCCCACTCCTCTGCTCAGCCCAGCCTTGGCTTTAGTTCAGATTGGAAACCTTGAGCAGGAATCTTCCTTTCTCCCTGCCCCCTCCCTGGACTGGGCAGAAACAAAAGACCCTGAAAATGATGGACATAGGGAAGAAGAAATGAATCAAGGTACAAGTATGAAGAGCCAATGAAGAGAGTCATGAAGTATTTTGGAGAAAAGCTCCTTGTGCCAAATCTCATTTTTCCTGGAGCTACCCAAGCCCAAGACATATTTCTGGAGCCAGCCAAAGAAGAGGCTCATGGAATTTTAAGTATCTTGAAAACAAAAGAAATCCAAGCTGAGATGTCCAATGTATTTATATTCAGGCACAGTGCAACACAGTAATGATATATTTGTTCTTTACATCCCAAAACAACATGACATACAAAACATTGAGGAAAACCCTCAAGAAAGGAAAAGGCTCACAATAACAAATAATAGTAGCTGCTATAAAACTAGCCTTGGCTAGATTTCGGCACTGTTCTGTCTTTTATATACATCATTTAATCCTCCTCACAGAAACCTACAGGGTGCATGCTTTTATTATCCCCATTTTGAAGGGGAGCAATCATAGAGAGGCTGAGTAACTTGCCCACGGGCAGAGCTGGTTAGAGGGAGCTGGGGTAGGGACCCCATGGGGCCACCCTGCCTCACCTTTGAGTCCATGCAATCTTGTGTGGTGGAACATTCTTAAAAGACAGACACCGTGAATTGTGGTTTCCTTTTAAGAGCTAAAAATTGCTTCCTTCCAAATAAAGGCTATCCAACAATTACAGGCTTTCACAAGAAAGAATGTTCAGGGCAACTGAGTGTGGCAGATCACGGGGATTAACTTGAGTTCTCTTTAATTTGTATATTGTTTTCAATATAAGTCATTGGCAGACTTGGGAACCCTATTGTTAGTAACAGATGACTTGCACCATCAGTGACAGCCCACTGCAACACCCCAGCAGGTTGTAACACCACCACTGTGGGAACCACCAGCCTGGAAAATAGACCTAAGGAGGAAGATATTTATGTGACTGAGTTGGAAAAGGTAGCTGGAAGGTGGCTGAAACTAGGTATCAGCAGTTTGTGTCAGGCCTCCTAGCGCAGTGCTTTCTGGAAAAGTGGGCAAGTAAAGGAGCTGGCTTTGGAACATACACATCACATTGTTGCAGCTGAGCCTGCAGAGATAAACTTCGGGGCATCCTGTCGCCTGCCAAGCATGCAGGACAGAAGCCCCAGAAGCCACAGTATTTATAATCTAAGATAAAATCACTCCTGGTTGAGAATTCTCCTCTTTGACACAACAAACAACAGATGCTGGGGGGCTTCCCTGGTGGCTCAGTTGATAAAGAATCTGCCTGCAATTCAGGAGACCTGGGTTCAATCCCTGGGTTGGGAAGATCCCCTGGAGCAGGAAGTGGCAACCCACCCCAGTATTCTTGCCTGGAAAATCCCATGAATAGAGGAGCCTGGGGGCCTATAGTCCCATAGGGTCACAAAGAGTCAGAACGACTGAGCATGCATGCATTGGGGGAGAATGACCACTTCTCCCAGGACATGTGAAAGCTTCCATTTGGGCATTTTGGCCCCTCGACACCAGGTCAGCTAGGTGACTTTGGTCATGAGTTCCTCTGCATTAGCCCCATTTAACCTCCATTCCCCCAGAAAGAATCTAGCCAAGAGGTATTATTATTCCCATTCAGTGTGAGGAGAAACGAAAGCTCTGTGGAGGTTTCAATGCAAAACTAAATTCTTTGACGTTCTTGCCATGAAGACAAGATTCCCTATATTCCTCTATATTCCCTCCCCTAGAACAAAGGCATGACTTTCCACACCTCCTTGAAGACAATGACCTGTGACCTGTGAGGCTGGGTCACAAAAGGCCCTTGACTTCTGCTTCCCACTCTCCTGGGACAAGTCCCCTTGGAGCCTGGGTCTTGGTGTGAATGGAGAGATCACACTGCTAGGGAAGAGTATGCTGAGGAGCCCCAGATGAGATGTTCTAGTCCCTAGCTGTCTAGGGCTCCCCAGGCCAGCGGCCAGACATATGAATGGAGGGGAGTTCAAGAAAACTGGAGCCTGGCCGCTGTGCAACTTTGTGGAAGGACCAAAAAGTTCCTCTCTGGGCTCTGTCAACCCCCACACAGTGAAAGAATACATGCTCATGTGTTTTATGCGACTAAGTTAGGCACGATTTGCTGTGCAGCAGGCTCTAAGAGAAGTCACTTTCCAAGATCACTAAGGAACTTCCCAATGGAGCTGGGGCTGGAATCAGTTCATTCCATTCAATGCAGTATTTAATACAGAGTATTAATTTAATACTTAATTTAAATTTATGTATTTAATACAGAGTATTTAATTCAATGCAGAGAGATGTGGCCCCTGGGGACCAGACAAGAATAAGATACTGCCCAAACCCTCTACAATCAGGGCCTCCAGCTTATGCCTCCCCATGAAGGCAGCTCCTCCATGCTGGAGGTAGATGGGGTGGGTGAGCCCCACTGTCACTGGTTTCTAGAAGGAATTGGCTCAGGGCATTCTGGCTATTTCTCTGCAGCATGCTGTGTACAGGTGGCTTCTGGCACCAACAGGTGCCAAGCCTGCTGCCAGCCTTGGCTTTCCCTCCAGCCTTACTCTGATGAGCTGGTTGGCTGTGTTTACAATTGAAAGCAGATAGCGTTGCAAAGGTAGGTAGTTACCACACAGCCTGCCTGCAGAGTGTAGCTTGGCTCTGATGAATTATGTCCAGTCCCTGATCTCACATTTGGCTGGATCTGCAAGAAAAATATGTGTGTTCTGGGCCCCAGCTGATCTTTTAATCTAGCTTCTGTTCTAACATAAACATTCTCTGTTAAAATTGTAAACTTTCAACTGCTTTTTGAAAATAGATTGTTATAAAGGCATAAAATATATAAAAATAATTTTTACTCTGTAATGAGCTCAGGGCTGTTGGGTGGCCAGCACTCACTCAGACTCGTGAGGTTGTCCTGTAAGTCAAGGGGGGAGGCATTTACAGCAAAATCCAAGGGAATGGTGCCCCAACCCCAGGTACAGCAGTCCTATGGTATTCTGTGCTAGGCAAAAATAGTACTCTTTTTCATTTCTGAGGTATATGTAATGTATTTTCATTTAATCTTCACATTTCATGAATGAAATCAACAAATATTGATCAAGTATTGACTTGATTAGATATCAAATCAGTTTTGTTTAAAAAATGAGAACTAGCTTATTGTCCTCTTGCCTGGAAAATCCTATGGATGGAGGAGCCTGGTGGGCTGCAGTCCATGGGGTCGCTGAGAGTCGGATACGACTGAGCGAATTCCCTTTCACTTTTCACTTTCATGCATTGGAGAAGGAAATGGCAACCCACTCCAGTGTTCTTGCCTGGAGAATCCCAGGAACGAGGGAGCCTGGTGGGCTGCCGTCTATGGGGTCGCACAGAGTCGGACATGACTGAAGCGACTTAGCAGCAGCAGCAGCAGCTTATTTTCACCTGTTATAAAATCAAAGCCCAATTAAAATTTATTTGCCAAATTTATATTGCTGCTTTCTGGTCTCCTTTAATCAAAGAATTCCTAAACATAAAGAAGAAGAAGAAAGGGGAGGGGAAGAAAATGAGGGAGCAGCATTGTGATAAAGAGTAAATATTATGTTTAGAATATTATGCACAGTGCCTGGCCTATGATAGATACTCAATAAATGTGATTATAAACTACTAGACACGCTCAGTTGTGTCCGACTCTTTGTGACCCCATGGACTGTAGCCTACCAGGCTTCTCCATCCATGGGATTTTCCAGGCAAGGATACTGGAGTGGGTTGCCATTTCCTTCTCCAGGGGATCTTCCTGACCCAGGAATTGAACCCGGATCTCCTGCATTGCAGGCAGACGCTTTACCCTCTGAGCCACCAGGGAAGTAATTATAGATCTTTATTATTCTGCCTTGTCTCTCCAAGCCCTCTTCACCAGGAAGATACAAATGAGGTCAAACTCACAGGGCTATTTAAATTTATTTTACTGCTTGGCTGGCTCACATCTGTGGAACCTTTGAGCATCCTAACTGTAAGTTCCACACCAGCATTTCTGGGACTCTCCAGACATGTCTATGAGGTGTATGAGAACTAGCCTGCTGACTGCCCTGCACATCTGCCTGTGCCTTGCCTGTCACTAGCATACCCTGCCTTCAGTTGCCACAGCCTGGAAGCTTCCCCTGATGGGAGAAGAGAGGTCCAGTTTCTCTGCCACCCACCTGCTCTGATGACCTGAGCAAAGCTGACAGCAAAGTGTGGGGAGAGAACCTACACCCCTGTGTTAACAGCTGTGGGAGGGATGCTGAGCAGGGCTCCTTGTGACCTTCTGCATTAGGAATATACAGACAGAAGGAACATTTTAAAATAGGCATTGATGTTTTCTTTCCTCTCCCCAAGAAACAGACAGGCATCTGCATCCCAGGGGCTGGGCTGGGTGGGCACAAACAGCTCCCTTTACACCAGACTTGGATTCTTTACTCTCTTCAGCAGTGAAGGCTGTGCGTCAGGGCCAGTTTACTGCCCCCAAACCTCTTCTCTTGGAAGGCTTTCCCCCTCCCCCGGGGGTCTGTTCAGCTCCTGCAGAGTCAGCCCACGGTGGACCCAGCCAGCATGTCTTCCAGCCTGCTCTTCTGCCTGTGCAAACAGGCTGCTGCAGGTCCACGTCCCGTCTGCTGCTCATTCGCGCTTAGCCTCCCACCACCGCTGCTGCACACCTGCTCTGGGGAGCACTGTCTCCTGCATCTCCATCCTCCTCAAGGGATGGCCACTGCGGCTGCCACAGGTTCTGTCCAGCTCCCATTGGACTTGGCTCTTCCCGTTCCAAAGTGACAATTCTGGCAAATGAGAAGCCTGGCCTCTCAGGTGGATGGAAAGAAACCAGTATGCATGGAGCACCCCACTAAATGTCAGGGTGTCTGGCCACGTCTTTCCTAACTGTCCAGGATTCCCCTTTTGCAGCATGAGTGAGAGAAGCTTACTTTGCTGCAGCCAGGAGCCTGACTTTGAAACCAACTCTGGCTGAATCCAAAGTTCATGCTTCCCAGAACTTCGCTGTCTTTGCGACCCCTGAGGGAATCTTTGCCTGTCAATGGTCACACTTCATGATGTCATGAGAGTTATTAAGAGCCTCTCAAAAACACATGTTCTCATGACTCAGAGTAATAGTTCTGACCACCATGTTCCCCCCACATGGCCCATAAATTAGCCCTGGACCGAATCCCCATCACTAATTATGCTAGCACCTTCCTTGGGGTCTGCAATTACTTTCCACAGCCCCTCCTTGAGAGTCATCCTAAGCTCCGAGGTATTGATATCTTCCTCCAGTGAATCTGCAGTGTCTCCAAGGGACCTGGGTCCCCTGAGAACATGGGGCCCCTGGTGGCATTCCTAGTGACGTCTACTCTTTCCTTACTGATACTGGTAGTTTTTGCTCCCCCACCATCCCTGTCTGTTAGTTTAACTGGAGTTTTATGCAATTTGTTATTTTCACTGACTTTGTTTATTATTTTCTGATTTCACTTTCATTGATTTTTGCTCTTATCTCTATGTATTCCTTCTTTCTGCATATTTTGATTGAATTTGTTCTTCTTTTCCAATTTCTTAATCTGGAAGCTTAGACTATTGATTTGAGACTTTCTTTAATATGAACATTTAATGTTATAAATTTTTTTTCAAAGCACTTCCAATTGCAATAACTTTTATTGTTATTCATTTTAAAATATTTTATTTCCCTTCAAACTTCCCTTACTTCTTTGACCAATGGACTATTTAGGTAGTATTGTTTAGTTTCTAAATGTTTGGATGTTCTAGCTATCTTTCTGCTTTTGATTTTTTTAAAATTCTTTTATGGTAATACATATTTATTACTGCCTACATACCTGAGCGCTTTCAATTATTTTTTTAAATTTAGGTTTTATATAATGACCCAGAATATGCCCATATAGGCACTTTAAAAGAAAGTGACTTTTGCTATTTTGGAGTAGATTGGCATCTGTTCAAATCCACTGGAGATTTTTGGAGTTTTTGTCTCCTCAAATTCCTGGATAATATTGATTTTTAAAAATTTAATATAAATTTATTTATTTTAATTGGAGGTTAATTACTTTACAATATTGTATTGGTTTTGCCATACATCAACATAAATCTGCCACAGGTATACACATGCTCCCCATCCTGAACTTCCCTCCCTCCTCCCTCCCCGTACCATCCCTCTGGGTCATCCCAGTGCACCAGCCCCAAGCAGCCTGTATCCTGCATCGAACCTGGACTGGCAATTATTTCATATATGATATTATACATATTTCAATGCCATTCTCCCAAATCGTCCCACCCTCTTCCTCTCCCACAGAGTCCAGAAGACTGTTCTATACATCTGTGTCTCTTTTGCTGTCTCACATACAGGGTTATCATTACCATCTTTCTAAATTCCATATATATGTGTTAGTACACTGTATTGGTGTTTTTCTTTCTGGCTTACTTCAATCTGTATAATAGGCTCCAGTTTAGTCCACCTCATTAGAACTGATTCAAATATATTCTTTTTAATGGCTGAGTAATACTCCACTGTGTATATGTACCACAGCTTTCTTTCCATTCATCTGCTGATGGACATCTAGGTTGCTTCCATGTCCTGACTATTATAAACAGTGCTGCAATGAACATTGGGGTACACGTGTCTCTTTCCTTTTTTTTTTTAGAGATAGAGAAATATTATTTTAATCCTGAAGAAAAATTATCTCAAAATTTATTTTACCTCTTGCTGGTTTCCAGGCATTAGTATATTATTAATTAAACATAAAACTATTGTTTCACTTTCTTAAAACATTAGCTATACTAATTAGCTATGGCAATATACCTACATAATTTTCAACCTGCTTTTATTTTTTTTTAATTTTTATTTTTACTTTATTTTACTTTACATTACTGTATTGGTTTTTCCATACATTGACATGAATCCATCTCGGGTGTACATGAGTTCCCAATCCTGAACCCCCTCCCACCCCATATCAACTCTCTGGATCATCCCCATGCACCAGCCCTAAGCATCCTGTATCCTGTATCGAACATAGACTGGCGATTCGTTTCTTACATGATAGTATACATGTTTCAGTGCCATTCTCCCAATCATCCCACCCTCTCCCTCTCCCTCAGAGTTCAAAAGTCCATTCTATTCATCTGTGTCTCTTTTGCTGTCTCGCATACAGGGTTATCATTACCATGTTTCTAAATTCCATATATACGTGTTAGTACACTGTATTGGTGTTTTTCTTTCTGGCTTACTTCACTCTGTATAATCGGCTCCAGTTTCATCTATCTCATTAGAACTGATTCAAATGTATTCTTTTTAATGGCTGAGTAATACTCCATTGTGTATATGTACCACAGCTTTCTTATCCATTCATCTGCTGATGGACATCTAGGTTGTTTCCATGTCTTGGCTATTATAAACAGTGCTGCAATGAACATTGGGGTACATGTGTCTCTTTCAATTCTGGTTTCCTTGGTGTGTATGCCCAGCAGTGGGATTGCTGGGTCATATGGTATTTCTATTTGCAATTTTTTAAGGAATCGCCACACTGTTTTCCATAGTGGCTGTACTAGTTTGCATTCCACCAACAGTGTAAGAGGGTTCCCTTTTCTCCACACCCTCTCCAGCATTTATTGCTTGCAGACTTTTGGATCACAGCCATTCTGACTGGCGTGAAATGGTACCTCATTGTGGTCTTGATTTGCATTTCTCTGATAATAAGTGATGCTGAGCATCTTTTCATGTGTTTGTTAGCCATCCGTATGTCTTCTTTGGAGAAATGTCTATTTGTTTTCTTTGGCCCATTTGTTGATTGGGTCATTTATTTTTCTGGAATTGAGCTGCAGGAGTCGCTTGTATATTCTTGAGATTAGTTGTTTGTTGGTTGCTTAATTTGCTATTATTTTCTCCCATTCAGAAGGCTGTCTTTTCACCTTGCTTATAGTTTCCTTTGTTGTGCAGAAGCTTTTAATTTTAATTAGATCCCATTTGTTTATTTTTTTTTATTTACAGTATTCTGGGAGGTGGATCATAGAGGATCCTGCTGTGATTTATGTCAGAGAGTGTTTTGCCTATGTTCTCCTCTAGTTTTATAGTTTCTGTTCTTACGTTTAGGTCTTTAATCCATTTTGAGTTTATTTTTGTGTGTGGTGTTAGAAAGTGATCTAGTTTCATTCTTTTACAAGTGGTTGACCAGTTTTCCCAGCACCACTTGTTAAAGAGATTGTCTTTACTCCATTGTATATTCTTACCTCCTTTGTCGAAGATAAGGTGTCCATAGGTGTGTGGATTGATCTCTGGGCTTTCTATTTTGTTCCATTGATCTATATTTCTGTCTTTGTGCCAGTACCATACTGTCTTAATGACTGTGGCTTTGTAATAGAGCCTGAAGTCAGGCAGTTGATTCCTCCAGTTCCATTCTTCTTTCTGAAGATGGCTTTGGCTATTCGAGGTTTTTTGTATTTCCATACAAATCTTGAAATTATTTGTTCTAGCTCTGTGAAAAATACTGCTGGTAGCTTGATAGGGATTGCATTGAATCTATAGATTGTTTTGTGTAGTGATAATATTGATTTTTGTTTGTTTGATTTAGCAACTAATTAACCCATTAGGTACAGATAAAAAATTCTGTGAAGCTGGTTTCGCCTCAGGTCAGGTCTCAAAGTGACTGTGATACTGCTTTAGGTCTGACTCATTCATATGCAGCCTGGGCAGTAAGCCCAGAGCCGTGTTGATTTGTACACAGAATTTAGAGCATTTGTTTCTCCAGTTCTGGCCTCTCCAGGGTTTCCCACACACTCTCCAGTTCCCATTCCAGTCCATTTTAGTTCACTGATTCCTAGAATGTCGATGTTCACCCTTGCCATCTCCTGTTTGACCACTTCCAATTTGTCTTGATTTATGGACCTAACATTCCAGGTTCTTATGCAATATTGCTCTTTACAGCATCGGACCTTGCTTCTATCACCAGTCACATCGACAACTGGGTATTGTTTTTGCTTTGGCTCCATCCCTTCATTCTTTCCGGAGTTATTTCTCCACTGATCTCTTGTAGCATATTGAGCACTTACTGACCTGGGGAGTACCTATTTCAGTATCCCATCATTTTGCCTTTTCATACTGTTCATGGGGTTCTCAAGGCAAGAATACTGGTTTGCCATTCCCTTCTCCAGTGGACCACATTCTGTCAGGAAGCAACAGTTAGAACTGGACATGGAACAACAGACTGGTTCCAAACAGGAGAAGGAGTACATCAAGGCTGTATATTGTCACCCTACTTATTTAACTTCTATGCAGAGTACATCATGAAAAATGCTGGGCTGGAAGAAACACAAGCTGGAATCAAGATTGCCGGGAGAAATATCAATTACCTCAGATATGCAGATGACTCCACCCTTATGGCAGAAAGTGAAGAGGAACAAAAGAGCCTCTGATGAAAGTGAAAGTGGAGAGTGAAAAAGGTGGCTTAAAGCTCAAGATTCAGAAAACAAAGATCATGGCATCTGGTCCCATCACTTTATGAGAAATAGATGGGGAAACAGTGGAGACAGTATCAGATTTATTTTCGGGGGGCTCCAAAATCACTGCAGATGGTGATTGCAGCCAGGAAATTAAAAGATGCTTACACTTGGAAGGAAAGTTATGACCAACCTAGATAGCATATTCAAAAGCAGAGACATTACTTTGCCAACAAAGGTCCGTCTAGTCAAAGCTATGGTTGTGAGAATTGGAATATAAAGAAAGCTGAGCACTGAAGAATTGATGCTTTTGAACTGTGATGTTGGAGAGTCCCTTGGACTGCAAGGAGATCCAACCAGTCCATCCTAAAGGAGATCAGTCCTAGGTGTTCATTGGAAGGACTGATGCTAAAGCTGAAACTCCAATACTTTGGCCACCTCATGCAAAGATTTGACTCACTGGAAAAAACCCTGATGCTGGGAGGGATTGGGGACAGGAGAAGAAGGGGACGACAGAGGATGAGATGGCTGGATGTCATCACCAACTCGATGGACGTGAGTTTGAGTGAACTCCGGGAGTTGGTGATGGACAGGGAGGACTGGCGTGCTGTGATTCATGGGGTAGCAAAGAGTCAGACATGACTGAGCGACTGAACTGAACGGAACTGAACTCCAGTTCCCAGGGCCACTGGTACCTGGTTCCTCTGGCCAGAAAAATGGAACTCTCGTAGTTTATTTGGATCTTTTCTGCAGTTCTATGTGATTGGCACTACATTCAGGGCAGAGTGGTGAGATAAAAGAGAGAAAACAATAATAGAGCTTTCCCCTATCATCTTTGGGACAGAGAGAACTCTTCTTGCCTGATTCTCTGACCAGAGAGACTCATTTTTTTTCCCTCAGGGCTTTAGGTATTCATAACACAACCACTGCAATGAAATTCCAGACTGGGGCTACCCTTGTGTTACAAATAAAAAAAGAAAAGGAAAAAATTGGGATGTGTCCCACACTTTTCAGCTTTCAGGGGGCCCCCTTTCTTGTTTTGGTTGACAAAGGTAGGTTCAGAGTTCTGATGTCTCTGACTGCTGTCCCGTTCCATAACTGGGACCACTTTCCTGGGAGAAGGGTGAAATAAAGGAAGAAAAATGACCCCAGAAACTGGTTTTTCAATTTTTTACTTTCCTTTGCTTTTCAGTTCCTTAAATATCTGAGTTTCATTGTGTCGATTTTAGCCCTAGTTGGAGAAAGAGGGTACAGAAGGCTTACTTCATTTTGGCCAACAACAGCAGTTCCAGTAATATTAAATACCTAACAATTATTGAATTCTATATACAATTTGCATCTTCCTGTCCTTCCCTTTCTGGGAAGGATTTTTAAAATGCTGAATTTGTGGGGATTTTGGAGATGATGTGGGAATATGACATGCTTTCACTGAGAAGTGCTGACAGTTTCACAGGGGGAAGGGAGGGTGTCCATTAGTCCATATGCAGCTCTTTTGCAAACTGATAACTTCAACCTCCCATGAGTCATTATGATCCAGTGTCCATGCAGTGTTCATACATGTTTCTGTGTTTATTTTCACATTCTGGAAATATATGGTGCCTGTAATACTGGATGTAACTGTAGGTTTATTTGTTTGTCTCCTCCTGAGGGTCCTCGAGAGCAGAGAATTTTTTCAGAGGCATGGCAGGCTGGTGATCGTTTGTTAAAATTGTCTGATTTTGCTTTGAAAGTGACTTTCTTGGCATGAATGCCAGCATTTTTCTTGTCTGTTAACCATGTCTGAGGATAATAACCCATCACACATCTCTGACAGCTATCCTGTAATCACAGGCTCTGCCCCGTGAGAGAGGGTCAACACTTCACAAACATCAGTGTTCTACAGCTGTTGGATGTGGTCACACTGAATATTCTCTACTTCAGGGACGGGTAAACTAAACCATGGCAAAGCCAAGTGTCTTTGGACTCACCCTAAAGTTACTGATCACCATGAAGAAGTTGAAATAGAGAATCTGCATCAACCCAAACTCGTAGCAGTTCTGATCTCAATTTCCTTCAGCTGCCTAGTTGACAGCTCAATATAAACTAACACTCATTTTTACTCTTGTATTAAGACATCATGTAATAGGTTTTCTGACTTCCTCTGTATCTCTGGCTGCATGAACAATCAAATGCAGCAGCATGCCATGCTTCATCATTGTTCTCCCCCACCACCATTCATTTCTATCTTCTTGTGGAGCAAAAGCCTTAAAAAAAATTTTTTTTTTAATTTACATTCTGCTGCTTTATGAGTACAAGGCAATTTTATGTTATTTTTCAAGTATTTTACATACTTGGGGAACTTTGCCTTTGAGAAGGGTCAGTAAGATGTCTCATCAGCCATTCACCTCCATGTTCTAAACTGAGCGCCTACCCTGTCTGGCTGAATGCTCCATTCACATCATTGGGAACAGCTCCACACCCTCAGGAGCTACACGGAGTTGCACACACACCTCACACCATCACAAAGTTGCCTCAGATGAGAATTTGATTTCCTCCAGAGTATTTTAAATTCCAGCAAATGGGCTCTATTTAAAAAAAAAGAAAGAAAGAAATGCTGCAAAGGCCTGTGCCCTTGTCTTTTGTTCAAGGCTAATTTTGTGCTTGACTCCGCAGAGAAGCCTGTGTTCTGGACAGCAGAAACCTGAACTTCCCCAAGAACAAACAGGGTCCCTAAGTCTGCCAGTAAGCCTGGCGCTGAGTCAGCTGTGCAACTCAGTGTCTCTGCAGCTCCCTACTGAATCACTTTTTAAAATTTTTTTCTTCTTTTTTATTGAGATATAATTTACCTATTATTGTGAGGATAGAAAGAGCAGGAGTCCTGCTGTGAGCTGGAGTTCCTGGGTTTACAGAATGACCTGTGTGCCTGCCTCCCTTTCCCTCTCCTCTGCTGCACCAGCCAAGACTGGCTTCCCACCCCCAGGTTCAGCCTTGCCTTGCACCCCCAGGCTATACCAACCCTACCACTGCTCCCTTCTGTCACCAGCCATGAAAAAACCGCTTACAAAGTACTTAACTGAATTAAACTGGATTGAATTCAGGGTCTAAGTGTGTTACTAAAATAATCATCAACATAAACTTTTGGGAGGCCTTTCTTGAAAACATATTGAATGGAAACTTCCTTACCTTTCAAATGACTGATAGCATATGCTGTGAGACAGTCTATTTGTTATCCATTTTCACTTTTGTTTTGCAACAATATATTTAAATTATTTCATCCTATCTTCTAAAATTTCTTGTGAAGGTAGAACTCTAGAACTCCAGTGTTTACATATCTCTCACCTGAACTAAAAGTTTCTGCCGTTTTCACATTTTAGTGTAAACTGCTTTGCTCTTCCCCTCCTCCTGAAATTAAGGTGTCAGTGGCAATGAATCTTCACAGATCATGGGCTTTTAAGAGCCAAAGGCCTTACAGATCATCTGAATTAAGAGTGGAATGGGGATAAGAAGCATGTGTTCAGTCATGTCGACTCTTGGCAACCCCATGGACTGTAACCTGCCAGGCTTCTCTGCCATGGAATTCTCCAGGCAAGAATACTGGAGTGGGATGCCATTTCCTCCTCCAGGGGACCTTCTCAATGTAGGGATTGAACCCATGTCTCTTGTATCTCCTGCATTGGCAGGCAGATTCTTTACCACTAGTGCCACCTGGGAAGCCAAACTAGAGCAAGTTGCCTGCAAAAGAGACTTCTGCTGGTCAGGTAAGCGAGGAGTAGCTGCAAACAGAAAGACAGATATCCATCATAAAAGAGTGGAATTCATCTAAGCAATATTATCATATGCTTGGTTATTTTTTTAAATTTCAAAACCCATTGATTTCCCTTATTTGCCTAATCTGATTCTCCATGGAAACCATGCACACAGAATCTGTTTGTATATATAAATTCATCCAAGTGCTTACGAAAATCAGGCATTGAGTTAGGTCTTGGGCATGCAAAGGAAGGCTTTTCTATCAAGGCCTGTTTTGTACTCCTAGGGAAAATTGTCACCAGAAAAGCCCACTGGATACCCAGGAAAAATATTAGTAAGATGTAATCTAGGTGATAAGGCCTAATCTCTTTTGTGCTTAGTTCCACTTACCTATCGGTGGCTGTGTGCAGAGGCTTGGTGCCTAACACATCAGATTAGAGGTCCCAGTGTGAGCCACTGCACTGACCCCTCAACTTGGTGGGCCACCTGCAGAGACACTGCACCCAACACTGCAGGCTGGAGCCCTGAGCAAACGACTGTGCCTGCCCCTGGAGAGCTCCTTACTCTTCACCTCCAAACTCTATAAAGCAGCCCTTTGGTGAAAGCATGTGTCTAGAGCACAAGCTCATACCTTTCCATTCTCTGATCAAAGGATGAAGCTTTCCTTTGCTTCTGCACCAAACTTGGTTTTATTCTATTGGTGCAAGCAACACCAAGCAGGAGAATCCTTGTTGGGCCCCAACTCAAAAGGGTTGGAAACCAAATGAAGGTTAATAGAGTGAAAGCCACTGAAATGTTGGTCCTGCAATGGAAGTCTTTATCCTACGGCGGAGGCATAAAGAAGGAAGCAGAAATTTCATTCCTATTTTTCTGATCTGGAGAACAGAACAGGTGACCTTGTGAAAAGTCTTTGTATACTTTTACTGAACTCTCATGTTTATCTTCTGAAATAGACTCAGTTAAGAAAACTGTTATGCCAAAAATTTCTTGCCTTAATAATGACTACATTCATTTTCCTGCAGGAGGAGGTGGTTCTAGAGAAAGCAATGTTTCTTCATCGAGGATCTCTTTCTACTTTTCTATGACCTTGCTCCTGACTCAGGAGGGCTGTGGATACACCCAATATGAGGATGGTTTTGTGTGTATGTCAGAAGATTTATAAGTATGAAAGTAATTTCATACACGTGTGTGCTGCTGCTGTTGCTAAGTCACTTCAGTTGTGTCCGACTCTGTGTGACCCCATAGACGGCAGCCCACCAGGCGCCCCCGTCCCTGGGATTCTCCAGGCAAGAACACTGGAGTGGGTTGCCATTTCTTTCTCCAATGCATGCAAGTGAAAAGTGAAAGTGAAGTCGCTCAGTCGTGCCCTACTCTAAGACCCCATAGATTGCAGCCTGCCAGGCTCCTCTGTCCATGGGATTGTATGAATCCATAATTAAAAACCACCTAAGCTGAGAAAGTGGCATCAGCTAAAACATTGTAAAATCAAAGTTTATTTTCTCTTGGGTGCTAGTAATAGTAGGAAAATAGTGCCTAGGGAAAAAAAATAAATCACTGTTGAGGGGAGCAGAGTGTGGAAAAGTCGGCTG
Source organism: Aepyceros melampus (assembly GCA_006408695.1). Taxonomy (NCBI): domain Eukaryota; kingdom Metazoa; phylum Chordata; class Mammalia; order Artiodactyla; family Bovidae; genus Aepyceros; species Aepyceros melampus. The sequence goes on from SJXQ01009032.1 coordinate 136,645, forward strand.
GGTTGAGATTGAGTCCCCAGCCTAAGTAGATAATCTGAGAGATTGGTCTTATAAGACAAGTTTTATACTATGTCCACCATCATGGCTATATCCAATTATGTGAAAAAGAGCTTCTGGGAAGCTGCTCTAGGCAAACCAGATAGCTACTATCATCTACCTCAACCACCAGCCACCTCCTTCCTTTCCCTCCACATCTTCCCCTCTTCTACCATCCCTTCCTTTCTCCAAACCTTGATTCCAGTAGTAGGAGTGAGAGGTAGAGAAAAGAGAGAATGACTTGTTAAAGAACCAAGCCACAAACCCTTGCCTCTGTTTACCCTTTCTCCTATTTGACTCTCTTTAGGTTAAGTCATCTATAAGAACAGGAATTTAGAAAAATATTTGCAAACTCCATCTAGAAGTAAACTGAGACAGCCACTTTCACCAACCTCCACCTGTGACATTAGGTAAAATTTGTACACAGGACATCAACTCCCTTGATGGTATTCGTGTCCTTTTTAAAAGCAGTTATTTTTCTGTTTTAATTTGCCTTGCCTTTACTGGTAAAAAGTTAATCAAAAGCTAAATTTTGGAGACCTGAGATGGTTGGGTTTCTTATTTTATACCTAAAGGCAAAGCCAACTGAGTAAATTCTAAGTTATTGTAAAGGCAACGTGATCTGGCTACACTATAGTTACCAGCTTTTGTAGAATAAGCCATAAGTGAGAGCTGCTCAGTCGTGTCTGACTACACAGTCCATGGAATTCTCTAGGCCAGAATAGTGGAGTGGGTAGCCTTTCCCTTCTCCAGGGGATCTTCCCAACCCAGGGATTGAACCCAGGTCTCCTGCATTGCAGGCAGATTCTTTACCAGCTGAGCCACAAGGGAAGCCCAATACAGTCACATAGTTAGGCTGTGCACATTTCTGTTTTTAGCAGAATGGCTTTTTAAAATTAAAGATATGAAATTAGCTCTGATCAGAGAAACAACACAGAAGTAAAGCTTCTGAAATTGACATAGCAAAATGCTGACAATGGACTCTAGAAGGGGCAGAGAGTCCCTAAGGAATAAAGAACCCCAACCTAGGCAGCAGTTCTCTGTGCTGATCTTCAGTCAGTTCCTGGACTTTTATAAGAACAACAAAAAGAACAAGCAGCTTACTGTACACTTAACTCTGTTTTATACTCTTTACATGTGTTACCTCATTTTTTTTTTTCTTCAAAAGGCCATTTTGAGGGATATACCTTTATTACCTCCATTTTGTAGATGGTAAAATTTTAAAATGTTAAATGAAGTGCCCAGCTAGTGAGTGACAGAGCAGGGATCCAAACTCAGTCTTAATTTAGATACTGATATTTTGAACTTGATCCTCAGAGCACCTCGTACAGTGTTGGATACTTGAAAATAATTAAGACTATGTTGATCCATCTGTGGTATAATTGACTCAGCAGGTGAAGAATCTGTCTGCAATGCAGGAGACACAGGTTCGATCCCCAGGTTGGGAAGATCCCCTGGAGAAGGAAATGGCAACCCATCCCAATATTCTTGCCTGGAGAATCCCACGGACAGAGGAGTCTGGTGGGCTACAGTCCATGGAGTTGCAAAGAGTTGGAAATGACTGGGCACACAAGCAAACTAGTAATAACTGTATAAGAGGGACAGTAAACAGGAAAAGTGGAGAAGGCAATGGGGAGCCTGGTGGGCTGCAGTCCATGGGGTCGCGAAGAGTTGGGCATGACTGAGCGACTTCACTTTTACTTTCCACTTTCATGCATTGGAGAAGGAAATGGCAACCCACTCCAGTGTTCTTGCCTGGAGAATCCCAGGGACAGGGGCGCCTGGTGGGCTGCCGTCTATGGGGTGGCACAGGGTCGGACACGACTGAAGCGACTTGGCAGCAGCAGCAAACAGGAAGAGAGACCTAAAGGGATCACTCACCACTCAATTTTTCTAGTTATTTTCCCCATTATTCCTTCAGGCGGTATTTACTGAAATTTTACTAGGGAGTACCTAGTGTACCTAGCACAGTGACCTACCTAGCGCACTAGTGTACCTAGTACGGTGCCAGGTACTGTGGTGGGTGGAAAACAGAAATAAATAAGAATCTTGTATTTTAGTAGCTCACAGCTTAATTAAAGACTCCCAAGGATGATCAGACAACTTAAATGGTCAAACAACATGGCAAAGGGAAGTGACATTAGCAGACTATGGAGGAGCTGGCAGGACCCCAGCTTCCAGGAGGAGGGGGCTTCTGAATAGAGATGTGAAAGATGAGCAAGAGGAGAACAGTTAAGGCCTTGATAGACTGAGGGGAGAGTGAGCACAGGCAAGAGAAAGGGATGTGGCGATTTCAAGCAGTTCATCGTTGTTGCAGTAAAACTGCTGTGTTGGGAGTATCCGTGTATCCGTGGTCCTGGGGAGGGAGGGACGAAATCAAATAGAATCTTCTAAGGCATGGGAGGTGGGAGTTGGATGAATTAAATAGCAGAGGTGTCGGGGCAAGGGAGAGAGGCAGGAATTATGCTTCTATCACTGTGAGTAAATCACAATGTAAAAACAAAACAAAACAAAAAAGTGCAGTTCATGCCCTTGAATTCCCTTCATTTCTCCTTTGGATTTTCCCTATTTTCTATTAGAGTGAAAGTGAAAATGTTAGTCACTCAATCATGTTGGACTCTTTGAGACCCCATGGACTGTAGCCTGCCAGGCTCCTCCATGGAATTTTCCAGGCAAGAATACTGGAGTGGGTTGCCATTCTCTTCTCCAGGGAATCTTCTCAACCCAGGAATCAAACCCAGGTCTCCTGCATTGCAGGCAGACTCTTACTCTTTACCAGGGACGCCCCCTATTTTCTATTAAAACACATGCAAACATGAAACGCATTTCATCCACGAAATAACATAACCTACTAAAAGTGTTAAGGAATCAGTTTGCTGAAATAACATACCTATAGAAAATGTTAAGGAACCAATTTGCATGGCAACCGACTCCAGTATTCCTGACTGGAGAATTCCATGGACAGAGGAGCCTGGGGAACACAGCCCTTGGAGTCCAGAGAGTAGGACAGTTTCATGACAAATGTTATAGTACGTCATAGCCAGCAGATGGCACTAGGCCTGTATAAAATAAACATTTTGTGCACTATAACTTTTTAGTGGACATTCCTTCCTAGTTATTACAAAAAGAAATTGCTTTTATAATACAGCAAATCATTTTGCTAAGTATGGGGAATAAACATGAACTATGTTTCAGATTATGATAGCTTTGCTTTCCAGTATACTAGAGAGTGTCTAATAAAGCCCAGCTGTTACATTTAAGATAACTGGACTTGGCTAGAGTAATTTGTGATCAAATTTCAGTGTCTAAATCCTCAAAGAAGCATGCATATGTATTTACTAAGCTTTGATGGTTTCAACGCTTGGCTTCTATGGTTCACATAGCACTTTATTCTGGGAACTCTGAGGTTTGACTAAGGTCCAGGGTGTGAGAAGCATGGGCATCTCACAGTCATGCTGTCCCCCTCTCCTGACAACAGCTACCACGATATAGCCCCAAAACGGATTACCTTCAGGGCCTCAGTGAACTTCTAAAAAGAAGTTTCATTGGTGGCACTATCTTTGAGTGGTCAGGAAAATTCATGGAAAACTAGATTTTCCTAGAGTTGTTTTTTTTTTTGTATTTATAAGTCCTGCACACACACAGAACAGCACAACTCTCCAGAATCCCTAGCAGACTGAGACAAAACCCTGAACTTGCTCTGCCTGGGATTCGAGGTGGCATCCACCTAGATCAGTTCAGATTCTTCAGGAAACAGATGCCGAGAGAGGACAAGAGGCTTATTGGAAGGGGGATCAGCTGTTAGAGGAGGGAGCTGGATTGGTTAGGGAAGATTTTAGCAATGAGGTGGATCTGATACCTACAACAGAAGGAGCCAGAAAGGAGAGACAGGGGGATCCAACCAGGCCTTGGCTTACTCAGTAGGGAGTTCCAAAGTCCAGCATTGGACAGAAATGGCCAGGCCCTGGTACCCTGCTATGCCTTGTCATTGGCTGGGGACTTCCCGGGAGAGTGTGACTTGGCTTGAACACTAGTGGCAGATACAGAAGGGGCTGCAGGAGGAGGCCGTCAGTAAACTGTAGGTGGACAGTTATTTTCCCAGAAGAAGGTGTGAGGGCTGGTGTACCTTTGCGGCTGTCACACTAACCTAGTTAAGACAAACTCCATTCATGTTAAGATTCTCTTTGTATTCTTTAGGTCTCTCTCAGATGAAGGTGTGTGAACAGGCTGTTTCTTTTCCAGTAGTTGAGGTGCTATTTCTATACAGATGTTAACTCCTAGGTTTTTGGGTTATGATTCAATCCAGAATATTCCATGAAGGGCCCTTCAGCTTCATTTGAAAAATCTTGATGTCTATATGTGAATCATACATACCTCTTTTATGGCATTAAAAAAAAAATAAAGACTGCTGTTTGTGTTTAAAAAGTTACAGATTAATCTTAGTATCAGGCAAGCATAATAAGGAAGTCAGTATCTGCAAAGGCTCCTCTCAGTTCAATTCAGTTCAGTTCAGTCGCTCAGTCATGTCCGACTCTTTGCGACCCCATGAATTGCAACACGCCAGGCCTCCCTGTCCATCACCAACTCCCGTTTACCCAAACTCATGTCCATCAAGTTGGTGATGCCATCCAGCCATCTCATCCTCTATCATCCCTTTCTCCTCCTGCTCCCAATACCTCCCAGCATCAGAGTCTTTTCCAGTGAGTCAACTCTTCACATGAGGTGGCCAAAGTACTGGAGTTTCAGCTTCAGTATCATTCCTTCCAAAGAAATCCCAGGACTGATCTCCTTCAGAATGGACTGGTTGAATCTCCTTGCAGTCCAAAGGACTCTCAAGAGTTCTCCAACACCACAGTTCAAAAGCATCAATTCTTCGGCACTCAGCTTTCTTCACAGTCCAACTCTCACATCCATACATGACCACAGGAAAAACCATAGCCTTGACTAGAGGGACCTTTGTTGGCAAAGTAATGTCTCTGCTTTTCAATATGCTGTCTAGGTTGGTCGTAACTTTCCTTCCAAGGAGTAAGCATCTTTTATTTCCTGGCTGCAATCACCATCTGCAGTGATTCTGGAGCCCCAGAAAATAAAGTCTGACACTGTTTCCACTGCCTCCCCATCTATTTCCCATGAAGTGATGGGACCAGATGCCATGATCTTCGTTTTCTGAATGTTGAGCTTTAAGCCAACTTTTTCACTCTCCTCTTTCCCTTTCATCAAGAAGCTTTTTAGTTCCTCTTCACTTTCTGCCATAAGAGTGGTATCATCTGCATATCTGAGGTTATTGATATTTCTCCCAGCAATCTTGATTCCAGCTTGTGCTTCTTCCAGCCCAGCGTTTCTCATGATGTATTCTGCTTAGATCTTCCTTATTAACATCTAGGTCAGTGTTGACTCAGTGTCTGGATCACATGGGTGGTGCTTTCTAACACACTTCCACATGGAACATCTTATTTATGTACACAATTCAAGGTATTCAAAGTGAGGAAGGTGTTATAACCAATTTACAGATGAAGAAACAGAGCCTGAGAGGTAACAGATTGGAGAGAAAGACCACTCCAGAAGCCTAACTTTACTTAGACTCTGATACTTTCAGGATCTCCCCATCTCTCCAACTTACAGCAAATACCTCAACACTCAGGTGCTCTCACTGAACCAAAGTGCAGTTCCTGGATTGAGCTGTGTCCTCTAATTATCCCATGCTATGGCAGATGCTGCCTCCTTTACTTGGAAAGACCCCCACCACCACTGCGGTCCCCTTTACTTGGTTACTTCCTGTTTTCCCTTTAAGATCAGATCAAGCAGCACGTCTGCTAGGATATCTTTTATGAAAGGACCCAGTCGTTCCTTCCATTGTGCTCCAGCACTGATTACAGTGCAATGATTATCACCTGCTATCTGAACAGAGTCTTGTACATTGTTGGCAAACAATGTACTTTGAAAAGATCAAAGACAGGACTCTAAGAGCTACAGAGCATACCAAGAATATTAGATAGCAAATATTAATACTTGATTAGATCTTATTTCAAAGAAAAGCAGTGTACCCTATTAATATTAGTGAACATGCTAGAAATTTTGCTTTTGAATAAATATCTAATGGATATATATATACGGTATTCTACTAACTGTACATTTTGTATTTTTTCTAATCTTTGTAGTTAACAACAGGGGGAGAAAACAAGGTAATTTAGCATGATACAAGAGAAACAGGGAGGCCAATTTGAAGTTGTAAACAAGGTACTGCTGAGTAATAAAAACCTTGACCTTTGAAAAAAACAAAAACAAATTTCCATTTATCTTAACTATTAAACAACTTTTTAATTCTTTCTTTAAAAAAATTATGTATCTATTTTTGGCTGCTGTGGGTCTTCACTGCAGCATGGACTTTCTCTAGTTTGCTGTGAGCAGGGGCTGCTCTGGGTGCTGAGTGGGCTTCTTACCGTGGTGGCTTCTCTGGCTGCAGAGCACAGGCTCTAGGCAGGTTTCAGTACTTCTGGTATGTGGGATCTTTCCAGACCAGGAATTGAACCTATGTTCCCTGCATTGGCAGGCAGATTCTTAATCACTGGGCCACCAGGAAAATTCCAAGCTTTTTATTCTTAACCTTATATTTGAGATTCATTCCTATTGACATGTGAATAGATGATTTACCCCTGTATAAAACTCCATTATATGGAACTGTTTTGTTTTACTCCCTCACTCTATTGGTGCCTTTAGGTTGCTTCCACCTCCCTCCACCAGGTACAAATAATACTTCCATGAACATTCTTGGGTTTGAAATTTTAATAATTCTGTCTTCTATAACTTATAAAAAGCAGCTCAAATGAGATCAATAATAATGGTTTAAGAAATTTCATACATAAAACACAATTTAAAAAGTCAATGGTGTCCAAGCATGAAATTATGATCATTGAATCCTTATTTAAAAGCAGTGGAAGCACTGAGATTTTTAAACGTGGCATTTAATATTAATTATGACATCCTGGATATACTATAAAGTATATTATATAGTATAAAGTATATAGTATAAATTATAAACTATTTTAGACAGGCATCATGCCCAGCTTATTGAGGAGTAGGTAACTAATATGGCATTTTTATCGACTTTACGGAATACTTAATGACAAGACAGAATCACCAACAGTGAGGATCTGTGACACAGCTGGTCTCAGTGCCAGGCTGGGCTTTCCTAAAATATATGCAGACAAATGTAAACAGACAATGCACAAGAGGAAATGTAACCATTTACAAACATGAATAGGTGGTCCAATCACACAAACCATGCTGCTGCTGCTCAGTCGCTTCAGTCGTGTCTGACTCTGTGCGACCCCACAGACGGCAGCCGACCAGGCTCCCCCGTCCCTGGGATTCTCCAGGCAAGAACACTGGAGTGGGTTGCCATTTCCTTCTCCAATGCATGAAAGTGAAAAGGGAAAGTGAAATCGCTCAGTCGTGTCCGACTCTTCGCGACCCCATGAACTGCAGCCTACCAGGCTCCTCCATCCATGGGATTTTCCAGGCAAGAGTACTGGAGTGGGGTGCCATCAACAAACCATGGGATAAATGAAAATTAAAATGATAATGAATACCATTTTGGGTATCACAAATTAGCAAAATATTATTAATAAAAAACCCAATGCTAATGAGTGTTGTGAGATGAGCATTATCACACACTGGTTTTTGGTGATGCATACAGTACTTTTGCAGAGGTAATTTGAGGCAAACTGCATTGACAGTATACATAGTGTTTTATTGAAAGAAATTTATGGGAATGTACCCTAAAGAAATAATTTGAAAATTAAAAAAAGAATTCATGGCAGGGTTCTATACATATCTTATATATTGTACTATGATAACCACATAGTCACAAAAGTGGAAACAGCTAAATAATGGTTAAGATACAAATATCTGTTGCATATATTTATATACAAAATAGGGCATTATGGAGTCATTAAAAATAGTTTGTGTGTAACATTTCCATATTTATTACATGAAGAACAAAAGATGAAACTGTTTACATTAAGACAACAAAAATTTATGCCTAAAGGCTGGAAGAAAACAATGAGATATTAATAATGTCTTGGTGAACATTTCCCCTTTTAAAATTCTGTTTTTTTCAAAACTAATTTTCCATAATGAGTTTGTATGGCTTATATAATATAAACATATAAAATATAAGCATAGTTTTATTAAAATTAACGTGAAAAGTGAAGTGAAAGTCACTCAGTCATGTCCAACTCTTTTTGATATATAGTCCATGGAATTTCCCAGGCCAGAATACTGGAGTGGGTAGACATTCCCTTCTACAAGAGATCTTCCCAACCCAGGGACTGAACCCAGGTTTCCTGCATTGCAGGCAGATTCTTTACCAGCTGAGCTACCAGGGAATCCCCCATGAAAAATATTCAGTGATTTTTGATGTAGTGTTCTTAGCAGCAAAAGACTAGCATATAACACGTATTATTCACTGAAGCTGTATATCAGCTTCTGACAACTTGATGGTGGAGGGAATTGCTGAGCTTGTGCACAACTCACTTTTATCATGGTTTCAAGTAAGTGTGCAAAAATATGACCATAGGAAACTGAGGAAAATGCTTCCTTGCACTGAGGAAAAATCTATCCATTACTCAACGAACAGCATTGATGCATATTTTCTTCAGATTTCCAAAGAATAAATAATAAAATGTACACAGACAAGAATCTAATAACCTAATTTATATTTAAAAAGTAAGCAGTGGTCCAGTATTCTTACTTATAGACACTAAAGAAAAGTAGGACTATTTGCTTTAATGTATGAACCTATTTACTGGGAAGGAATGGAGACACAGATGTAAAGAACAGACTTGTGGCCACAGTGCGGGGAGGAGAGAGTGGGATGAGTGGAGAAAGTAGCATTGACATATACACACTGCCATGTGTAACATAGATAGCTGGTACTAAGTTCCTGTATAATACAGGAAGCCCAGCCAGGCACTCTGTAATGACCTAGAGGGGTGGGAGTTGGGGATGGGAGGAAGCCTCGGGAAGGAGGCTCAAGAGGGAGGTGATATATATATATATAATTATGGCTGATTTGCATTGTTGTATGGCAGAAACTATCATAATACTGTAAAGCAATTTCCCTCCACCAAATAATAAATTTTTTTTTTTAAGTAGGACTATTTGGAATTCTGAAATGAGACAACACACCAGGTAACACAGTATTACAGAACTGGTTACTGGTGGGTAAGGGAGAAACAGTAAATGGGCTAACAATTGTCGAGGGCCTGTATGTACTGTAACACATCATCTCACTAATCCTCAAAATGACTCTGCCAAGTAGGTAGTGTGAGTCTCCTTTTTGTGTTAAGAAATTTAAGTTTTCAGAGTCAAGCCACATAGCCACGAATAGTGCCTGACATTCAGTAAGTGTTCAAGAAATATCTTTCTGATGGATGGTAGGTAATATACCTAATAAATGAAAGTTATCAGGATTCACACTGAGATCCACCTAGTTACAAAGCCACACTATTTCCTCCATAGTAGATTGCCTTTTGTGTGAGACTACAAAGAATTGTTTTAAAATGGTTAAAAAAACACTATCAATGTAAACATGGTCAGGAAACCATGATTTCTACTTTCATATCAGAGTGATTTCAATTTCCAAATGTGTTTTAGTAAAGAATGAAGAAAGACAGAAAACACATGCCAGGATCTTCAAGGGCTTTTTTAATTTAAAACATATATAGCACGTGAAAATAACATAAATTCATATTAATACATTATATTTATATGAAATATGTTTTAGTTAATCCAACTCATCCATTTTTGTTGCTACATTCTAGCAATTTCTTTTAAATGTTGCTTATGAAAATACTATCCAAAATGTGCTACTTTAATTTCATTAATCTTAGGTGTTGTAGCTCTTTTCTTTATCTCACATTTACACCAAATGAAATATTTGAAAATGCTAAAATAATGCTTTCTTAGTGGCTTTGCATCCTGTATTAAAGTATTCTACAATTATAAAAGTTGAAAATAATTTTGATTACCTATATATAAATCCATGTAAATATACTTGTACTGCATATTTTATTAACTGATAAAGTTCTTTAAAAATTCTACCAACTTCTTTAGAATAGTTCCTATGAAAGCATCATCCAAAGTATATTCAATTTTTGTGTTAGGTGTTCTATCTCCTTTACTTCTTTGCCCCATACTTAGATCAAAACAAAGTATCTGAAATGTGAATATAAATACAATTTTGTACTCTTAGCTGTTCTGTATCTTGTATTAAAATATTTTACAATTATAATAAAAGTTGAAAAATAATTTATTGGTTTTCCTGTATATGTAATTTTCTACCTACTATAAAATATGAACTAATCTATGGAATTAAGTCATTTTGCTATCTCAAACACAGAGAGGGCCCAAAACAAGGGAATTACAAACACTCCAAGATTATTAAAGTAGATGCACATTAAAATTCTACAGATATGGCATATTCAACATCTATCAATCAGAGAGAGTGTTTAACTTTCCACTTGGCAACCATATTTTCTAGATAACTAACACTTTTCAAAGCATTACTGTTGGATAGGTTTTATACTGGAAAAGAGGATCTATAAAACATTACTGTCCTCATCCAAAACCAAAACTAAATAAGGACTTAAAACATATTATTAAAAAAGATGGTGACTAGTGTAAAAATGACTAGGACCAATGAGCCACAGGACTTCAAGATGAAAATGCCTTTGCTTCTTCAAATTTTATTTGATAAATTTAACTGGGTTTTCTTTTCTGATTATGTTTAAGCCCTAAATTTGGCTGTGTACTATAACAATTTTACTTGGATAGTAAAAGAAAAAAAACCCCACTGTATTCTAAAAGACAAATTAATAATCTGCTGAACTTAAATTGAGAGCTGATCAATGGAAAATATCTGGCTGGATAAATAAATTTAAAAAGATTGAAAACATTGCAAAATAAGCTGTTTCGAAAAATACTGAACTTAAAATGATTTTTAAAAAAAGTTGTTAAAAGCTATTAAAAATCTTTCCTGAGGGCTACTAAAAGCAAAAACAACCTTAATAGACACATGGTTACAAACAAATTTCCTCACAAAGATAGAGGTTGTGATCAGTAGCAGGATCTTAGGGAAGTGTCATTTCAGAAACTGCATTAGTCTCTTCAAGTGTTTTAAAGAGTTTGAGTTGGTACATCCTAGAACTAGAGGAAATTAGAAGCAATTTGCCTAGTTGGATACAGAAGGACTTATATAGTCTTGATTTATTCAATTTCATTGTTCTCTTACATATATTTTTCTTCTTTAAAACTTTAAGATGAACATTTATTTATGGAATATGAAATGATTTACTCATTTATATGACAAGTTTAATAAGGCTGACATTCAATGGAAAACAATGAAATAATTTACCTTTTAGAAATTAGAAAAAGTTTAAATCATTTTTATCTTGTTTTTAAGGGTCCTTATTAAAGCTTATGATTTTTATTAATGTAAATAAACTAAAGTGTTTTTGTGCACCTCTTTGCACCATAGTGTAAAGGGCAGTCTTTTCTCAATTAACTTTTAACACTCTGTACATACTATTCTGAAACACTGTGGTGAAGTATGGCCTCGCATCCTTGAGCAAGATGCTACATAAGGGAGGGTTAGCTGAGTTAGAAGGGTCTTCCACATCCCAAATTTCAAGCATACTGCAACCGGGCCTGAAAAAATAAGCACACATATATATATTAAAAATGTATTCATATCTAGAAGAACTATAATTATAAAATATCTCAGATTTTTAGAGACTAACATTTAATAAATTAAAGATCTTAGTACATTTCAAAAAACATGTTTGAAATTTAGAGATATTAATAATAAAATGAAATTATGCTATATTCTTATATTCCAGTTAATCAAATAACCAATATATTATTGAATAAAATAAGAGCTCAATGTAATTCAGAAACATATATTTAAAAATCCACCTTTAAAGTGAAATATGAACGAATATATGTTCCAAACGGTACTGCTATCTAAATATAATACCTGTTTACAGTAAAATGAGACAAATTAAAACAAAGTTAATAGTTAATCTAATTCCTGATGAATTACCTACTTCATATTCTTGAACTTAAATTTTGAATTAAATTAGCATGATAACATATAAATCCAAAGCAGGAAAGAGAAGCTCTTCTGCCACTGTACTCCCCTCAACTCTTCCCTTTCTGAGTGGACTAAATGAGATATTTCTCACTAGAGAATAACCCTGCACTGGAATCATTACAAGGAAGAAGTCAGACAAAATCAGTCTATATTGAGGTATAATTTACGTACAATAAAATTCACCCAGTTTATGTATCAATTTTCATAAGCATGGGTAAATGTGTATAAGTGTATGAGCATCATCATAATCATAACATGGAAAATTTCCATCACCTCAACGAGTTCCCTTGTACCCTTTTATAGTCAATCCTCTCCCTGAAACATCAGCCTAGGTAAGTACTGATCTTCCTTCCACACTATAGTGTTGCCTTTTTAGAATATGCTAGAAAATACACATTTAGCATATGCTACACACATGGTTACTCAAGTGGTAACATTTTTATCCTTTCTACTTCAACCTTTCTTTCATGTATTTGTACTTAAAATGCATCTTCCTGTAAGGAAGGACACATAGATGAGTTTTGCTTCTGTGTTCAGTCTCAATCTCTGACATTTGATTGGAGTGTTTAGTCCCCACTCACATTTGCGATGTATTTCTTCCTATACATTATTTATTTGATGATTTTAAAATTAGATACAAAAATTAGCTACTAAAATCTCAAAAATTAGCTCTTCAAAAGTCTCATATTGCCAATTCCTAATTATTCATAGGAGAAATGAAAATTCTTAATGTTAAGATTAATACAACTAAGGATTTTTTAAATCAAGGAGACTAAACAAAGGCCTGAAGATATTCATTACACATCTCAGAATTTGCTGTATTTTTAGGTATTCAAAATTTAGAAATTTAAACCTGTTAATTAGAAACATTTTCTTATTATGTCCTTCTGAGTTATGTGAAACTTTTCTTATATGTCTTATAAAGCCAATGTAAATCAGCTGTAGTAGCAGAATGCTAGTATCTCACTTTGCTATAAATTCAAATCTGTATTTTAGATATCTAATAAAAGTTTAAAAAACTTGAAAATTATGGAAAAAAGCTATATTCACATGTTAAAATGAAGAATTACGATAGCAAAATACACTATCATTTCTGAAATTACATTATGCTTAAATAGTATAATTCCATGCAAGAATTTTAAATAATTCAAGATAACAATTTAATGGAATTTAAAATAAAAATTTTTTAAGAATCAAGACTGCTGTAATGAAGTAAAACATTCATTGCTTTAAAATATACCATATATCATAGAGCATAGGGCTCATACTCACTTAGTTCTCACAACACACCATGCCTCTTCTAAAATGTAGTAATTTACATGTAACTCCACCAACTTATCTCTCACTTCTTTTGCAGATTTTCGACTATATGCGGAGTAAACTATTTTTGTCCGAGCTCTTTAAATTCAAACAAGTTAAGAAAAAGTTTCTAAATAAGTGATAATAGAGTTGACTAAAGAAATTTTGTTACCAAATTAAAACCCCAATGCTTACTGGATGTAGCACTGATTATACCCAACCCCAAACAGCATGAATTATTTGGGGATAGAAATTTCCACATTTTACTTACATTTTAAATGTTCTAAAACTTACAGAAATTTGAATTTTGCAGGTACTGATTATCAGTGTATAAGCCAGTTTAGAGTCTAGAGATAGGTAGCAGTATAATAGTTCAGAATATAAAATTAGCTTTGCATAATTTATAAAATAACTAATGTGGAAGAAATTCAGATAGAGGCTAAATATAGTGAAAATACAGATTTCAGTAGATAATTTCATTTAGAGAAGGTTTGAAAGACATATGAGTTGAAGCTGAATGTAGTAAATAGAATAATTAGACAGTGAGCATCTACAGTAGTAGTCAGGTAGAGAAAGTACCCTAACAGAAGCTTGAGAAATAGGAATGCTTAATAAAATGTGGTAGACAGATGATTTAGTTCTAAATGGGAGTTTTTATAAAATCCTAAGTAAATGATCAGTTATACATTAAACTTTTCTTAAGAGTTCAAGCATACAGAATGCTCAATCTTCAAAGCCAAACATAAAACTTTAATTTAAAATATTACCTTTAACAATAAACCAAGTCACATTAAAAGGAAAAGAATATCCAATTACTAGGATGATTAAAATGATTTTTAAAAGTCACTTAAGGAAAACAAAACTTTCAGATTTCAGTGGAAACTAGGGTTCTCACGAGTCAAGTCGCTCAGTCACGTCTGACTCTTTGCGACCCTATGGACTGTAGCCTACCAGGCTCCTCTGTCCATGGGATTTTCCAGGCAATAGTCCTGGAGTGAGTTGCTATTTCCTTCTCCAGGGCATCTTCCCAACCCAGGGATCGAACCCGGGTCTCCCATATTGTAGACAGACGCTTTACCATCTGAGCCACCAGGTAATCAACTAATAAAAGAGCAACCCAAGTTTTCGTAAAAACATTTAACATAGTGGCCTTCATAAACTCTTTTTACCTGTGAAAAAAAGCCTAATCACTGGCCACCAGTAAGGTCAAGAGTGGTTTCTTAAATCAGGCAGAGGGGCTGTGGAATCTATAACAGGGGTTGGCAAATGATGGCCATGAGTCAAGTCTATTCCCTTGTTACTACTACTTAGGAGTGTCACCGGAATACACACACCCATAGAAACACACAGAGGCTGGTAATAAATGTGATCTGTTTTTTACTTTGAGCAAAATTCAGTTTTGCTTTTTTCAGTTTTCAGCAATTAAGGTTGCTTTAACAGGTACATGTTGTAATTTCTGAATTGTTACTACTTTTTAACTTCTAGAATGAACATGAGGATGAAAGAATGTGTATGTGTGTATATAAAATTTTCCCTATTCGTATAAGTCAGTAGAAGTCATCGGTGTGTCTGGTTGTAGTATTCTATCAGTTGCCCACCTCAAGTCAGCATCCTCATAATGTGGGTGATTCACAATGGGGTGAAGAGTGGAAAGCTTGACACTTGCCATTGTAGGCATGGCACCAGCAAAAACAGCATCTGGAAAACAAGATTATATTTCTTAACATGTTTTAAAGAAAACCAAGTTTCTCATCTGTAATATTTGAACCCAGTTAAGAAAGATGTGCTGTGCTTAATTGCTCAGTCTGTCCAACTCTTTCCAGCCCCATGGACTGTAGCCTATCAGGCTCCTCTGTCCATGGGATTTTTCTGGCAAGAATACCAGAGTAGGTTGTCATTTCCTCCTCCAGGGGATCTTCCCAACCCAGGAATCAAACTCAGGTCTCCTATATCACAGGCAGATTCTTCACCGTCTGAGCCACCAGGGGAGCCCAGGAATACTGGAGTGGGTAGCCTATCCCTTCTCCAGAGGATCTTCCCAACCTAGGAATCAAACCAGGCTCTCCTGCATTGCAGGCGGATTCTTTGCCAGAAAAGCTACCAGGGAAGCCCAAGAAAGATGAAGTACTGCTACTGATAAGTCACTTCAGTCGTGTCCAACTCTGTGTGACCCCACAGATGGCAGCCGACCAGGCTCCCCCGTCCCTGGATTCTCCAGGCAAGAACACTGGAGTGGGTTGCCATTTCCTTCTCCAATGCATGAAAGTGAAAAGTGAAAGGGAAGTCGCTCAGTCGTGTCCGACTCTTCGTGACCGCATAGACTGCAGCCCACCAGGCTCCTCCATCCAGGGGATTCTCCAGGCAAGAGTACTGGAGTAGGGTGCCATTGCTTTCTCCAAAGATGAAGTACAGTTAAAATAATAATCATTGATAGCATTTTTTTTCACTTAATATTTACTGATAGTCTACATAATAATAGCCAACTTTTGTTAAATGTTATCTTGGTGGCATACACTTGCTGATTATACAATTTAACTTGCACAGCTTTGGAGGTGGGTTCTATGTTATTCCTGTTTTGTAGATTAGGAAGCTAAGAGACAGCAAAGCAATTAGCCCAAGACAGCATAGCTAGGAACTATCAGGGCCTACCCTCTTAGCCACTTCATTAGAGCACACTGCCCTGTTCAAGTGCTATACTAACAGAGAGCACTACAAAGACGGGACTGGAAAGAATTATAAAATTTCATATTTTGTTCCAATAGTCTAAAGTTCTAGGAACTAAAAAACTTATAAAGGGCAAGTCTCATCGTACATGTTTTAAAGTGAGTTCGTGGGTTATGAACTGTAATCCTGAGAACTTGCCAGATGAAGGCATTGTTTCCTTCCCTCAGATCACTTTTAAAATATTCATAACTAAGCCTTGACTTTATAAATATATACATTTCATCAAACCATTTCATTAAGTGTTAGTACTTTCTGGAGTAATATCACGTATACATCCATTGCTTTTTGGTTATAACTAGTGATACACCAAAATCTACTGTGTGGCTTCAGTTTTAGTTGTATTTCTTGAGAGACAAAAAGACCAAATGGAAAGAAATAAATATGATTTATTATAATCATATAATAAATGATTATATGATGATCATTATCACTTTTAATCAGCAAAGTAAAACCACCAATAAGAACTAGGCATATTACTCAGATCTGCTGGAAATAATTGAATATTTATTTTCAAATATAATTAACCATTCTAAATGTAACTTTGAATGAATTTGTTGTTGCTCTTCAGTCGCTCAGTCATGTCCAACTCTTTGCAACCCCATAGACTGCAGCACACCAGCTTCCTTGTCCTTTACCATCTCCCAGAGCTTGCTCAAACTCATGTCCATTGAGTTGGTGATGCCATCTAACCATCTGATCCTCTACCATCCCTTCTCCTCCTGCCTCAATCTTTCCCACCATCAGGGTCTTTTCCAATAAGTCAGTTCTTCACATAAGGTGGCCAAAGTATTGAAGCCTCAGCTTCAGCATCAGTCCTTCCAATGAATATTCAGGATTGATTTTCTTTAGGATTGACTGGTTTGATTTCCTGGCTGAATTGCAAGAGTCTTCTCTAACATCACAGTTCAAAAGTATCAGTTCTTCAGCACCCAGCTTTCTTTATGACCCAGCTGTCACATCCATATATGACTACTGGAAAAAACATAGCTTTGACTAGATAGACCTTTGTCTGCAAAGTAATGTCTCTGCTTTTTAATATGTTGTCTAGGTCTGTCATAGCTTTTCTTCCAAGGGGAAAGCTTATTTTAATTTCATGGCTGCAGTCACCATCTGCAGTGATTTGGGACCCAAGAAAATAAAGTCTTCCATTGTTTCCCATCTATTTGCCAAGATTGGATACCATGATCTTCATTTTTTCAATACTGAGTTTTAAGCCAACTTTTTCACTCTCCTCTATCACCTTCATCAAGAGGTTTGTTAGTTCCTGTTTGCTTTCTGCCACAAGGGTGGTGGTATCATCTGCATATCTGAGGTTATTGATATTTCTTCCAGCAATCTTGATTTCAGCTTGCACTTCATTTGGCCCGGCATTTTGCATGATGTGCTCTACATATAAGTTAAATAAGCAAGGTGACAATATACAGCTTTGACGTACTCCTTTCCCAATTTAGAACCAGTCCATTGTTCCATGTCCAGTTCTAACTGTTGCTTCTTGACCTGCTTACAGGTTTCTCAGGAGGCAGGTTAGGTGGTTTAGTATTCTCATCTCTTGAAGAATTTTCCATATTTTGTTGTGGTCCACAGAGTCAAAGGCTTTATTTAGCGTGATCAATGAAGCAGAAGTAGACACCTTTCTGGACTTCTGCTTTTTCTATGATCCAATGGATGTAGGCAATTTAATCTCTGGTTCCTCTGTCTTTTCTAAATCCAGCTTGAACATCTGAAAGTTCTCAGTTAGTGTAGCCTGCTGCTAAGTCACTTCAGTCGTGTCCAACTCTGTGCGACCCCATAGACGGCAGCCCACCAGGCTCCCCCGTCCCTGGGATTCTCCAGGCAAGAACACTAGAGTGGGTTGCCAGTGTGGAGAATTTTGAGCATTACTTTGCTAGCAGGTGAGATGAGTGCAGTTGTGCAGTACTTTGAGCATTCTTTGGCATTGCCTTTCTTTAGGACTAGAATCAAAACCAACCTTTTCCAGTGTGTGGCCACTGCTGAGTTCTCCAAATTTGCTGGAATACTGAGTGCAGTACTTTTGCAGCATCATCTTTTAGGATTTGAAATAGCTCAGCTGGAACTCCATCACCTCTACTAGCTTTGTTTATAGTCATGCTTCCTAAGACCTACTTTGCATTCCAGGATGTCTGGCTCAGGCAAGTGATCACATCATCGTGATTATCTGGGTCATTAAGATCTTTTTTGTACAGTTCTGTGTATTCTTGCCACCTCCTCTCAATATCTTCTGCTTGTTAGGTACATACCATTTCTGTCCTTTATTGAGCCCATCTTTGCATGAAATGTTCCCTTGGTATCTCTAATTTTCTTGAAGAGATCTCTAGTCTTTCCCATTCTATTGTTTTCCTTTGTTTCTTTGCATTGTTGACTTAGGAAGGCTTTCTTATCTCTCCTTGCTATTCTTTGGAACTCTGCATTCAGATGAGTGTATCTTTCCTTTTTTCCTTTGCCTTTCACTTCTCTTTTTCTCAGCTATTTGTAAGGCCTCCTCAGACAACCATTTTGTCTTTTTGCATTTCTTTTTCTTGGACATGGTTTTCATCACCACCTCCTGTACAATGTTATGAAATTCCGTCCATAGTGCTTCAGGCACTCTATCAGAACTAAGCCCTTGAATCCAGTTGTCAAATCCACTATATAATTCTAGGGTTTTGATTTAGGTCATATCTGAATGGCCTTTTCATACTGTAGCCTTTATTGACTATGCCAAAGCCTTTGACTGTGTGGATCACAATAAACTGTGGAAAATTCTGAAAGAGATGGGAATACCAGACCACCTGACCTGCCTCTTGAGAAATCTGTATGCAGGTCAGGAAGCAACAGTTAGAACTGGACATGGAACAACAGACTGGTTCCAAATAGGAAAAGGAGTACATCAAGGCTGTCTACTGTCACCCTGCTTATTTAACTTCTATGCAGAGTACATCATGAGAAACGCTGGGCTGCAAGAAGCACAAGCTGGAATCAAGATTGCCAGCAGAAATATCAATAACCTCAGATGTGCAGATGACACCACTCTTATGGCAGAAAGTGAAGAGGAACTAAAGAGCCTCTTGATGAAAGTGAAAGAGGAGAGTGAAAAAGTTGGCTTAAAGCTCAACATTCAAAAAACAAAGATCATGGCATCTGGTCCCATCACTTCATGGAAAATAGATGCGAAATACTGTGAAACTTTATTTTGGGGGGCTCCAAAATCACTGCAGATGGTGATTGCAGCCAGGAAATTAAAAGACGCTTACTCTTTGGAAGAAAAGTTATGACCAACCTACATAGCATATTCAAAAGCAGAGACATTACTTTGCCAACAAAGGTCTGTCTAGTCAAGGCTATGGTTTTTCCAGTGGTCATATAGGATGCAAGAGTTGGACTGTTAAGAAAGCTGAGCATCAAAGAATTGATGCTTTTGAACTGTGGTGTTAGAGAAGACTCTTGAGAGTCCCTTGGACTGCAAGGAGATCCAACCAGTCCATTCTGAAGGAGATCAGCTCTGGGTGCTCTTTAGAAGGAATGGCTAAAGTTGAAACTTCAGTACTTTGGCCACCTCATGCAAAGAGTTGACTCATTGGAGAAGACTCTGATGCTGGGAGGGATTGGGGGCAGGAGGAGAAGGGGACGACAGAGGATGAGATGGCTGGATGGCATCACTGACTCAATGGACGTGAGTTTGAGTGAACTCCGGGAGTTGGTGATGAACAGGGAGGCCTGGCGTGCTGCGATTCATGCGGTCGTAAAGAGTTGGACACAACTGAGCAATTGAACTGAACTGAACTGAATGGCCTAGTGGTTCTCCCTACTTTCCTCAATTTAAGTCTGAATTTGGCACTAAGGAGTTCATGATCTGAGACACAGTCTGCTCCTGGTCTTGTTTTTCTGACTGTATAAAGCTCCATCTTTGGCTGTAAAGACTATAATCAATCTGATTTCAGTACTGGCCATCTGGTGGTGTCCATGTGTAGAGTTGTCTCTTTTGTGTTGGAAGATGGTATATGCATTCTCTTAGCAAAACTCTGTTAGCCTTTGCCCTGCTTTATTTTGTACTCCAAGGCCAAATTTGCCTGTTATTCCAGGTTATCTCTTGACTTCCTACTTTTGCATTCCAGTCTCCTGTGATAAAAAGGATATCTTTTTTGGTGTTAGTTCTAGAAGGTCTTGTAGGTCTTCACAGATCATTCAACTTCAGTTCCTTGGCATTAGTGGTTGGTGCATAGACTTAGATTACTGTGATATTGAATGGTTTGCTTTGGAAACAGAGATCATTCTGTTGTTTTTGAGATTACACCTAATTACTGCATTTTGGACTCTTTTGTTGACTATGAGAGCTATTACATTTCTTCTAAGAGATTTATATCTCTTCATATGCCTTAAAAAATATATAAATAAACTGAAGTAAACA
Source organism: Aepyceros melampus (assembly GCA_006408695.1). Lineage (NCBI taxonomy): Eukaryota > Metazoa > Chordata > Mammalia > Artiodactyla > Bovidae > Aepyceros > Aepyceros melampus. Next base: position 157,263 of record SJXQ01009032.1, read on the forward strand.
TATCTTTACTACTGTAAGATTCAATAATTTATGATGACAAGCTCTTAGACAAGAATGGTAGTTCTCAGTCAGGAGTAATTTTGTTCCTGGCAACTTCTGGAGACATTTTTGGTTACCACACTGTTAAGGGAGAGAGGTGGTACTGCCATCTGATTGGTAGAAGAAAGGAATGCTGCTAATGCTGCTAAATATTATTCTGCCAGTGTAAAGGGTAGCCCCAAATTTCAAAGTTGAGAAACTCTGGGCTAGAGGGACCCAAGCTCAGAACCAGGGTCATCCAGAAGAAACTAGGGAAGCCTGTCCAGAAAAAACAGGAACCACAGAGAAGAAACTGTCTATGAAGCAGAGGGAAAGGAAGAAATACTCCTTAGCTGCTTCTTTCCTCTTGGGAGTACGGCCATCAAATATAAGCATGACAGGGAAACCACAAGATCTTTTCTATAATATATTTAAATCTACAATTAGCCTACTGCATGTATTAGAAAAAAGATCCCTTCAGATCTCACAAAACCTCACTAATACATGACTTGTGAACGGACCACAGGCTGGATTATAGAGTTCCCAGTTGTCCTCTCAACTGAGCACCTTTGTGCTGTGTACAAACTATACAAAGCTACACGGTAGACCTGAATGTAAGCTCTGCTAAGTCGCTTCAGTTGTGTTCGACTCTTAGCGACCCCATGGACTGCAGCCCACCAGGCTCCTCCGTCCATGGGATTTTCCAGGCAAGAGTACTGGAATACGGTGCCATTGCTCTAGTCTCACCTTAATTATAGAATCTCAAGGTTCTTTTAATAAAACATGTGGTACCATGAGAGAACTCATAATACAGAGATGAGAAAAATTGGCAGGATCAAAGAAGAGGCAAAAATGAGGTTAAGAGTTTGTCAAAATCTCTTAGAAGCGTGAGTTGCTAAACATAGGCTTTCTTTGCCAAGAACCCAAGACAAACACTGGAACAAAGACGCAAGCAAACATTAAAAGAACAGACACCTTTTAAAGCTTTGGAAAAACAGGTGTAAGTGGTGAGGGGTGAGAGATAGTAAAGGCAGTAACTACCTTGTACCTTATAGGGAAAAAATAAAGTATTAATTAAAAAATTCTGATTAAACTAGCCTGGAAGCTCTAAGACTTAGAGTCTAAGTGATGAGGCATTGTCATTGTCATCCTTTTAAAGCCACAGACCAAATATTTAGTTGAAGTTTATAAGTTTACCTTCAGTTCAGTTCAGTTCAGTGGCTCAGTTGTGTCTGACTCTTTGCGACCCCATGAATCGCAGCACGCCAGGCCTCCCTGTCCATCACTAACTCCAGGAGTTCACTCAAACTCATGTCCATTGAGTCCGTGATGCCATCCAGCCATCTCATCCTCTGTCGTCCCCTTCTCCTCCTGCCCCCAATCCCTCCCAGCATCAGGGTCTTTTCCAATGAGTCAACTCTTCGCATGAGGTGGCCAAAGTACTGGAGTTTCAGCTTTAGCATCATT
>SJXQ01009032.1:158774-286225 GCA_006408695.1 Aepyceros melampus
GTGATGCCATCCAGCCATCTCATCCTCTGTCGTCCCCTTCTCCTCCTGCCCCCAATCCCTCCCAGCATCAGGGTCTTTTCCAATGAGTCAACTCTTCGCATGAGGTGGCCAAAGTACTGGAGTTTCAGCTTTAGCATCATTCCTTCCAAAGAACACCCAGGGCTGATCTCCTTTAGAAAGGACTGGTTGGATCTCCATGCAGTCCAAGGGACTCTCAACAGTTCAAAACCATCAATTCTTTGGCACTCAGCTTTCTTCACAGTCCAACTCTCACATCCATACATGACCACAGGAAAAACCATAGCCTTGACTAGACGGACCTTTGTTGGCAAAGTAATGTCTCTGCTTTTGAATATGCTATCTAGGTTGGTCATAACTTTTCTTCCAAGGAGTAAGCATCTTTTAATTTCATGGCTGCAATCACCATCTGCAGTGATTTTGAAGCCCCCCAAAATAAAGTTTCCACTGTTTCCCCATCTATTTCCCATAAAGTGATGGGACCAGATGCCATAATCATAGTTTTTTGAATGTTGAGTTTTAAGCCAACTTTTCCACTCTCCTCTTTCACTTTCATCAAGAGGCTTTTTAGCTCCTCTTCACTTTCTGCCATAAGGGTGGTGTCATCCGCACATCTGAGGTTATTGATATTTTTCCCGGCAATCTTGATTCCAGCTTGTGCTTCTTCCAGCCCAGCGTTTCTCATGATGTACTCTGCATATAGGTTAAATAAGCAGAGTGACAATATATAGCCTTGATGTACTCCTTTTCCTATTTGGAATCAGTGTGTTGTTCCATGTCCAGTTCTAACTGTTGCTTCCTGACCTGCATATAGGTTTCTCAAAGAAGTTTACCTTAATGATGGCTAATTAGTAAAATGATGATTACCAAATAAGAGATAGGAGAAAAGTGGCTCAAAGAGTCACAGGATAAACTTAAATAAATCATAGGGAAGAAATTAAGCCAGAAAAAAACTGTCTCAGACAGGACTATAGAGTAGTTGCAGAAAATAGCATAGAATATATTCATTCTCTGGAAAGGGATTTAAAAATGAAGTAATACCAATCTGCTTGAGGTAGTCTTAGATAAAGACTGTAAGAAAAGAAAAACTAAAAGAATATTTTAAACTATTTAAAAGTAGCATGTATAATCATCTTTTTGAGATGAGTTAGTGAAAAAACCTGAATGTCCAAGATTTTAACCCTTCTGTATGTGATTGGTTTTATAGACATGAAGCAGAGGGTATGCACTGGTGGAAGTCATGGGAAGGGTATTGTTAACCTCCCCACAGTCAAAACTGGTTTCTCCAGTGGCCTGTCACACAGTGCAAAGGTTTGTCATTAAAGGTTTTTGGCTTTGAGGTGTCACTGTTATGATAAAAGTAAAATAATCATCTCAGAGTTATAGCATATAACTTGTGAACAATTATTAACTCTAGATATCAATTAAAATTCTTTTTGACAGATATCCAGGAGGGGTTTAAAAAGGACACAAAGTTTCCTTTTTGAAATTTGATTTGGTGAATGCTGCAATTAACACACTAAAAATGTGTGAAGGTATGAATGCATGTGTTTCTTTAAATTGTATATATACACACACACACATATAATGACAACTATACAATAAATACAAATGTATAACAACATATAATGTGTATAAGTATATGTGTGTGTGCTAGCTATACATATAATCAAAACAGCTACATACCTGGCCTGGTATTGTATTTGATCCACTGTATCAGTTCTTCCTGGGGCAAATTACTAAATTCTCCTATTATGCTCCATTGATTATGGAGGTTTGCATAACCTTGTATTGACATTATTGATACAAGACTGAGGATAAGAGGCATAAAACGCACTCTGAAAAAAAGCCAGCCAAAGAGCTGAAATGAAAGAAACCGTTTATTTATAATTCTTATATGAACAGTGCTATTTGGTCAATAACATATTCTCACCTTTCTACCTAAACCAAGATGGATTAATAATATACAGAATAAAAATAATTATCTATTGTTTAAAACCAGCAAATATTTTAGAATTACATGACCCAGTTAAAAATGGAGCTTACTATCCTCTTGAAAAATTAAAGAAGAAATACCTGACCCTTCCAGTACAGATTTACAACCAGGAGTTAAGGTTAACAAATCATAATTCTGACATATCCTCAAACTAAATCCTGTAATATCTGGAAGTCTTTTATGGACATCTTGAATATCTAGGGAAACACCATTAGTACTGACAATTTTTATCCTCTCAGGAATTTAAGTATTATGATATTCTAAGGCAAAACATTTATAATCAAAACCAAGTAAGGAAGTCTCTAGAAGTAACTTGGTCCCAAAACTCTAGCTACTTTATCTGGCTGTCTTGCATATGAGCGACAGTAACAGAACCCTAGAAATTGGTAATTTTCCCCAGATTATCCAAGCCCAACAGGACAATACTGGAGAAGCTGCACTGCGTCTTCTCTAGTATTACAACAGCACTTGAGGATAGTGTTGATGGGCCATGAAGCTGTTGAGCGCAGTTCAGTCGCTCAGTCGTGTCCAACTCTTTGCGACCCCATGAATCGCAGCACGCCAGGCCTCCCTGTCCATCAGCAACTCCCGGAGTTCATTCAGACTCGCGTCCATTGAGTCAGTAACGCCATCCAGCCATCTCATCCTCTGTCGTCCCCTTCTCCTCCTGCCCCCAATCCCTCCCAGCATCAGTCTTTTCCAATGAGTCAACTCTTCGCATGAGGTTACACTGACCTAAATTTCAAAAACTATATTAGTGAGAATACTAATAGAGGGGAAAGTCACAGAATTATCAGCTAAAGTCTAGGAATAAATTTCAAAGCTACTTGAATTTGCTTTTCTTATGCTATAATGAGTCACAAACTAGTACTTTAAATCACTTAAGATAAAAAAACACCAAGTGTTTTTATGTTTTAGATTAGTAAGCAAAAGCATGATTAACTACATTGTAGTTGCTATAGTGTTACAGAGTAGTTATAAAAGAATGAATACCTTACCCGCCGAGAACATATCAGGGAAGCCATAACACACATGTGAGGTGTCAAAAAGAGCTTCAGCCTCATAATTAAAACGGCAAGGGGAATAATGCAAATAACTGCACTGTGTGAAAAATTATCTATAAAAACATAAAACAAAATTAATTTTCACTTCATATTTTAAAATTAGTATATGTACAATAAAGTATATTAAAACTATTGTTATTCACTAGGACAAGGATCATTTAACTCAGTAATACATCTATTAATATTCGTTCATTCATTCAACAAAGATTTATCAAATGCCTGCTATATGCCAGGTACTGTTCTGAGTGCTTTGGATATAGTCGGGTGCAAAAACAACACTGAGCAATTCCTGTCCTCATGAGACTCACATTTTAGTACATTTAGTAAGGAAAGACAGAAAATAAATGGACATATCAAATAACAAAGCCTATTAAACAGTCTTTCAGAAAGTGGTAAGTATGATGGAAAAGGAAGGAGAGCTGAAAAGGAGACTGAAGTGCAGGCTGTGGTGTGAGGTCACAGGCAGAAGGTGCAAGTATACTTAGGATCATCAGAGTGGAACTCCTCAAAAAGGTGGTATTTGAGCAAGGACCTATACCAAGTAACAAAGGGAGTCACAAAGACTTAAAAATATGGGATGCTTCAAAAATTTGTGATATTCAGTCAGCAACAAAATTCGTAAAACAATCTAGATTATTTTAGAAGTAGTGGGATTGTATAAATGTTTGTACTAATCGGTAGGACACCCCATTTTGATTAAGATGGAGTTTCACTGAGCTAAGTTTTCAAACAAAACTTTTCTAACAGACATATTCATAAAATATCAACAAACTCTTCAGTATATAAATGGACAAAGAATTAATAAGGTAAATGTAACTAAACATTCATGTTCTAAACCACTAGTATTAAAACAAGGTAAATAATAAAAATAATATTTTCATTTATAAAATTGACAAATATTAAATTAATATTGAGTATAGAGAGGATGTCATGAAACCACACACTGTAATAATTGGTATACTTTTGTAATTTAGCAATATTTATCAAGATGCTAGAAAAGAGCCAACCTTGGCTAGGGTCTAGTCAAGACCCTAGAACAAAACAACCTAAATTTTGATTCTAGGTATTAAAGGGAATAATCAAAACATAAAAATACTTCTACAAAGATGGTAACTTAAGTGAGTTTTTCACACCAGAAATAGAAACTAAATGAACAATACAGAAGACTAAGTAAATTATTGCATTTTCACACGTGAAAAGTAAAGTGTTAGTTCCTCAGCTGTGTCTGATTCTTTGCAACCCCATGTACTGTAGCCTCCCAGGCTCCTCTGTCCATGGGATTCACCAGGCAAGAATACTGGAGTGGGTTTCCATTCCCTTCTCCAGGGGATCTTCCCAATGCAGTAATCAAACCCAGGTCTCCTGCATTTCCTGCATTGTAGGTAGATTCTTTACCATCTGAGCTACCAGAGAAGCTCCATTATCACATGTTATATAGACATTAATATATTGGAAGATTATTTAATGGTGTGGAACAGTTTTCAAAAACAAACATTATGGCACCTGGTCTCATCACTTCATAGCAAATATATGGGGAAAAAAATGGAAATAGTGACAGCCTTTATTTTGGAGGGGCTCCAAAATCACTGCAGATGGTGACTGCAGCCAAGAAATTAAAAGACGCTTGCTCCTTGCAAAAAAAGCCATGGCAAACCTAGACAGCATATTAAAAAGCATATCCATCACTTTGCCAACAAAGGTCCATATAGTCAAGGCTATGGTTTTTCCAGTAATCATGTACAGAGTGACAGTTGGACCATAAAGAAGGCTGAATGCTGAAGAATTGATGCTTTTCAACTGTGGTGCTGAAAAAGATGCTTGAGAGTCCCTTGGACAGGAAGGTGATCAAACCAGTCAATCCTAAAGGAAATCAATCCTGAATATTCTTTGGAAGGACTGATACTGAAGTTTTAATACTTTGGCCACCTGATGCGAAGAACTGACTCACTGCAAAAGACCCAGATATTAGGAAAGATTGAAGGCAGGAGGACAAGAGGATGATAGAGTATGAGATGGTTGGATGGCATCACCAACTCGAAATGGACATGAGTTTGAGCAAGCTCTGGAGATGGTGAAGGATAAGGAAGTCTGGCGTACTGCAGGCCACGGGGTTGCAGACTCTGACACGACTTAGCAACTGAACCAAAGTTTTCAGAATATAAAATTCTATATTTACAAAATAATATTAATTCTGTGAAAACCATTTATGTGTGTATATAATATATATGCACAGGGGGAAAGACTATAAGAGAGTATACCTAAAAAGTTTACAAAGATTATTTCTGAATGGTAATTTTTCTGATTTTTCAAATTTTAAAAATATGTGCTATTCTTATAATCATAAATATGTACTTGATATTTAAAATAGAATGGCATATGACCCAGCAATCCCACTGCTGAGGATACACACTGAGGAAACCAGAATTGAAAGAGACACGTGTAGCCCAATGTTCATCATAGAACTCCTTACAATAGTCAGGACATGGAAGCAAGCTAGATGTCCATGGATGGAGGTTTGTGACTTTGTACAGGAAATAGGAATCAAGACCATCCCTAAGAAAAAGAAATGCAAAAAAGCAAAATGGCTGTCTGGGGAGGCCTTACAAACAACTGTGAAAAGAAGCGAAGCGAAAGCAAAGGAGAAAAGTAAAGATATTTGAATGCAGAGTTCCAAAGAATAGCAAGGAGAGATGAGAAAGCCTTCCTCGGCGATCAATGCAAAGAAATAGAGGAAAACAATAGAATGGGAAAGACTGGATATCTTTTCAAGAAAATTAGAGATACCAAGGGAACATTTCAGGCAAAGATAGGCTCAATAAAGGACAGAAATGGTCTGGACCTAACAGAAGCAGAAGATATTAAGAAGAGGTGGCAAGAATACACGGAAGAACTGTACAAAAAAGATCTTCACGACCCAGATAATCATGATGATGTGATCACTCACACTCACTCAGAGGCAGACATCTTGGAATGTGAAGTCAAGTGGGCCTTAGAAAGCATCACTACGAACAAAGCTAGTGGAGGTGGTGGGATTCCAGCTGAGCTATTTGAAATCCTAAAAAATGATGTTGTGAAAGTGCTGCATTCCTGTCAGCAAATCTGGAAAACTCAGCAGTGGCCACAGGACTGGAAAAGGTCAGTTTTCATTCCAATCCCAAAGAAAGGCAATGCCAAAGAATACTCAAACTACTGCACAATTGCACTCATCTCACATGCTAGTAAAGTAATGCTCAAAATTCTCCAAGCCAGGCTTCAGCAATATGTGAACCGTGAACTTCCAGATGTTCAAGCTGGTTTTAGAAAAGGCAGAGGAACCAGAGATCAAATTGCCAACATCCGCTAGACCTTCGAAAAAGCAGGAGTTTCAGAAAAACATCGATTTCTGCTTTATTGACTATGCCAAAGCCTTTGACTCCAATACTTTGGCCACCTGATACGAAGAGCTGACTCATCTGAAAAGTTCCTGATGCTGGGAAAGATTGAGGGCAGGAGGAGAAGGGGACGACAGAGGATCACAGTATACTGTGGAAAATTCTGAGAGAGATGGGAATACCAGACCACCTGACCTGCCTCTTGAGAAATCTGTGTGCAGGTAAGGAAGCAACAGTTAGAACTGAACATGGAACAACAGACACGGAACAACAGACTGGTTCCAAATAGGAAAAGGAGTACGTCAAGGCTGTATATTGTCGCCCTGCTGATTTAACTTATATGCAGAGTACATCATGAGAAATGCTGGCTGGAGGAAGCACAAGCTGGAATCAAGATTGCTGGGAGAAATGTTAATAACTTCAGATATGTAGATGACACTGCCCTTATGGCAGAAAGTGAAGAAGAACGAAAGAGCCTCTTGATGAAAGTGAAAGAGGAGGGTGAAAAAGTTGGCTTAAAGCTCAACATTCAGAAAACTAAGACCATGGCATCCAGTCCCATCACTTCATGGCAAATAAATGGGGAAACAGTGGAAACAGTGGCTGACTTTACTTTTCTGGGCTCCAAAATCACTGCAGATGGTGACTGCAGCCATGAAATTAAAAGATACTGACTCCTTGGAAGGAAAGTTACGACCAACCTAGAAGCATATTAAAAGCAGAGACATTACCTGTTAAAAAGGTCCATCTAGTCAAGGCTATGGTTTTTCCAGTAGTCATGCATGGATGTGAGATTTGGACTTAAAGAAATCTGAGTGCTGAAGAATTGATGTTTTTGCACTGTGGTGTTGGAGAAGACTCTTGACAGTCCCTTGGACTGCAAGGAGATCCAACCAGTCCATCCTAAATGAGATCAGTCCTGGGTGTTCATTGTTAGGACTGATGTTGAAGCTGAAACTCCAGTACTTTGGCCACCCGATACGAAGAGCTGACTCATCTGAAAAGTCCCTGATGCTAGGAAAGATTGAGGGCAGGAGGAGAAGGGGACGACAGAGGATGAGATGGTCAGATGGCATCACCAACTCAATGGACATAGGTTTGGGTGAACTCTGGCAGTTGGTGATAGACAGGGAGGCCTGGCATGCTGTGGTTCATGGGATCACAAAGAGTCAGACACGACTGAGCAACTGAACTGAACTGAGATGTCCATCGGCAGATGAATGGATAAGAAAGCTGTGGTACATATACACAATGGAATATTACTCAGCTATTAAAATATTTTCATAACAATATTTAATATTATTAATGATATTAATGTTTAATAATAAAAATAAAATATTATTCAGTTCTAATTAGGTGGATGAAACTGGAGCCTATTATAGAGAGTGAAGTAAGGCAGAAAGAAAAACATCAATGTAGTATATTGACGCATATATATGGAATTTAGAAAGATGGTAACTATGACCCTAAATGTGAGACAGCAAAAGAGACACAGGTGTAAAGAACAGATTGTTGGACTCTGTGGGAGAAGGCAAGAGTGGGATGATTTGAGATAATAGCATTGAAACATGTCATATGTGAAATCGATCGCCAGTCCAGGTTTGATGCATGAGGCAGGGTGTTCAGGGCTGGTGCTCTGGGATGACACTGAGGGATGGGATGGGGAGGGAGGTGGGAGGGAGGGTCAGGATGGGGAACACATGTACACCCATGGCTGATTCATTGAATATATGGCAAAAACCACCACAATTGTAATTAGCTCTAGTTAAAATAAAAATAAAACAGAATGGCAAAAATTGTACCTAAAGCTATTTTTTTTTTCATTTTCAAAATGATGTTTAAAACCTGCCACCTTTAATTTTTTAAAATAATTCTTGAACCCAAGTTTGGAATGTGGGAAATTTATTTCAAAATCAATCCTTCATTTTCCTTTAGTCAGACCCACCCTTGGACAAAATCTGAATCATGCTTTGTAGAAAGAAAAGAAACCTACACATTTCACACCCAAATAGGTCCTTTTTGGGAGGGCCACTAAATCACAGATTGGTAGATTATGTGAGCCATCTACTTCAATCAACTACCCAAAACAGGGATCACTTCTATAAATCTATGAACAGAATATTCACCATTTCCGGAATAGGAATACACCTATTACAAAGATAGATGCTGTATATATGTGAGAAAATCTTTCCTAAAACTGAACTAGTGTTTTCCTGTAACTTCCACACCTATTGGTGCATCTCAGTTCTCAATTATCTAAAAACTGTAATTATAATTTTGCACTATTAACTTATGCTTTCTCTCCAAACAACAAACTATTCAACAATGCTGCTGCTGCTGCTGCTGCTGCTGCTAAATCGCTTCAGTCATGTCTGACTCTGTGCAACCCCAGAGACGACAGCCCACCAGGCTCCCCCATCCCTGGGATTCTCCAGGCAAGGACACTGGAGTGGGTTGCCATTTCTTTCTCCAATGCATGAAAGTAAAAAGTGAAAGTGAAGTCGCTCAGTCGTGCCCGACTTAGCGATCCCATGGACTGGAGTCTACTAGTTCTATTAATCTGTGAATACAGAAGTGTACGGATTCCCAAAATATATTACTCAATACCAGTTTCTCAAAAGAAGTAATTTCTCCCCCAAATTCTGTATCACTTTACTTTTTCAATGGAATAGCTCCAAATAAGTTGTATGTTATGACATATGCCTTCAGCTGTATGCCATATAAAGCCCTTTGGCAATAACAGAAAAACTTTGTTTATAATATAAAACACAAAATAAAATGGCTTAAATATAAAGGATCTAATATAAAGTAATCACATAATATAGTAAACTAGGGACTAGACAAAAACGAAGGCTGATGCAATACTGACTGTCATGCTCAAAATGAGGTATGAGTAGGTCAAAAGAATATTCAGGAGGTAATTCTTCTAAATGTTATCTCTCCCTAGCCTATCTTTTCACAGGTTCTTCACAGTATGATATTCTGGAACTAAATATTGTTTCTAAATCTCTTTCTTTTTCTTTCCTGTGAATTACTATTTCTTTCCTGTGAATTACTATTCCTTCACTAATTTCTAAGCTTGTAACATAGAACAGTTGGCTAAAAGTAACTAATATGATGGAATAAATAAAACACAAGTACATTATATTATGAGTAAAAAATCACAATAGACTCCATTAATCTAACAAATGTTAATAATATCACGACAGTAAGGAGGTAACCCAGGGGGTTCACTTAGTGAGTTGAGATTTGCAGACTGTCTCTGATTCAGAGGGTTGGCACAAAGCAAGGAACTTAGAACTTACTCCCTGGTGAAAAAATTATCCTAAGGAATTCTCACCTAATTTTGAAACAAGCTGGAATGTACAACCTTTTGTTATCACATTCAGAGTTTGTCAACGTTTTTGCCTCTCACACCTTGTCATCCCTAAGGTGAAGTGAAGTTGCTCAGTCGTGTCCAACTCTTTGTGACCCCATGGACAGTGGCCAACCAGGCTCCTCCATCCATTGGATTTTCCAGGCAAGAATATTGGAGTGGGTTGCCATTTCCTTCTCCAGGGGATCTTCCCGACCCAGGAATCAAACCCAGGTCTCCTGCATTGTAGGCAGATGCTTTACAGTCTGAGCCATAAGGGAAGTCAAGGTGAAAACAGTTCCATCCCAAACCAAAGAGATTTATCAAGTGTGAGTCACAAGTGGGAGTAGGATTAGGTGGCAAGAAGACACAAGACTCCACATTGGGTACTGCCCAGAAAGCTATCATCTCCTTCTATAAGATCTACTATTTTTAGAAATTTAAATCTCAATCTGTTTATGTATTAGGAGTTTAAAATACCAACTTTAGTTTAAAAAAAATTAGAGATTTTCTATCACTGTCCTCTTTTTGGTCAGTTTGATTTCTAATTGCCTTTCAAAAAAAAATATAATCTTCTTTAGTGCCAACAGACTAAAGTATTTAAAACTCAGATCTGACCATACCATCTCCAACTTTATAGCAAGGTCCTAATAACATCCAGCTTCTTTGTATACAAAGCTCCCACAGTCTAAAGCTGCTTACTCTTCCCACTTTCTTGTCTTTTTTATCCATCAGCAACACTGATTTGCCTTATATCTATGGATAAATTTGGAAAACTCAGTAGTAGCCACAGAAAGGCAATGCCAACAAATGTTCAAACTACTGCACAATTGCATTCATCTCACACACTAGCAAAGTAATACTCAAAATTCTCCAAGGTAGGCCTTAACAGTATGTGAATGAGAACTTTCAAATGTTCAAGCTGGATTTACAAAAAGCAGAGGAACAAGAAATCAAATTGCCAATATCTGTTGGATCACTGAAAAAGCAGAAGTCCAGAAAAACATCTATTTCTGCTTTATTGACTACACCAAAGCCTTTGACTGCATGGATCACAATAAACTGTGGAAAATTCTGAAAGAGATGGCAATACCAGACCACCTAACCTGCCTCCTGAGAAACCTGCATGCAAGTCAAGAAGCAACAGTTAGAACAGGACATGGAACAATGGACTGGTTTCAAATTGGGAAAGGAGTACGTTGAGGTTGTATATTGTCATCCTACTTATTTAACTTATACGCAGAGTACATCATGCAAAATGCCACGCTAGATGAAGCAGAAGATGGAATCAAGACTGCAAGGAGAAATATCAATAACCACAGATATGCAGATGACACCACCCTTATGGCAGAAAGCGAAGAGAACTAAAGAGCCTCTTGATGAAAGTGAAAGAGGAGAGTGAAAAAGTTGGTTTAAAACTCAACATTCAGAAAACTAAGATCATGGCATCTGGTCCCATCACTTCATGGCACTAAATGGGGGAAGAAAATGAAAACAATGAGAGACTTTATATTCTTGGGCTCTAAAATCACTGTAGCCATGAAATTAAAGGACATTTAGTCCTTGGAAGAAAAGCTATGACAAACACAGACAGCATTTTAAAAAGCAGAGACATTACTTTGCCGACAAAGTTCTGTCTAGTCAAAGCTATGGTTTTTCCAGTAGTTATGTATGGATGTGAGAGCTGGACCATACAGAAAGCTGAGTGCCAAAGAACTGATACTTTTGAACTGTGATGTTGGAGAAGACTCTTGAGAGTCGTCCAGGAGATCAAACCAGTCAATCCCAAAGGAAATCAGTCCTGAATATTTACCGGAAGGACTGATGCTGAAACTGAAGCTTCAATACTTTTGCCACCTGATATGAAGAACCAACTCATTGGAAAAGGCCCTGGGAAAGATTGAAGGCAGGAGGAGAAGGGAACAACATAGGATGGGAAGGTTGCATGACATCGCTGATTCAATGGACATGAGTTTGAGCAAGCTCTGGGAGTTGGTGATAGGGAAGGCTGGCCTGCTGCAGTCCATGCAGTCACAAAGAGTCGGACACAACTGAGTGACTGAACTGAGCTAAACCAGATAAATTCATTACCTTCTGTCTTCCCTGCACACATGCATACTTTGTCTTTAGCTAGCTATTCCTCTATATACATTTTAAAAACCTTTTTCCAACTACCACATCCCCTCCACACAGATTTAATCACTTCTTCTGTACTACTTTTATATCTCCCTTTGTCACTGCACATTTATGCTTTCATTTTTTCCTTCTACTATATACCTTCATTTCCATAGAAGTAGAAAGTTGGTGTATAGTAGGCACATAATAAAGACTGAATGGATAAATATACAGAATTAACACAAAAGATAAAAGTGGGTAAAATAAGAATAAATGGAGAAATGAATGACAATGAGAAGGCAGTAAACTAATGTAAAAAAGGGAGGCAGAAACTTAAAGAATACTTATGGAATTAGGTGGTTGCAGAGTGAATGACAACAGATAGATTTTGTTGCTACACTGCCTGGATTCATAGTACTTGGCTCTACAAAGCTCAGGTCACTCTAGCTTTCTGACTTTAGGCAAATTACTGACCATTTCTCTGCCACATTTTTTTTAAATCTGTGAAATAAAGAGTAGTATTTACATCAGTGGGTTGTTGTGAGAATGAAAGTATTAAAGTATGTTAATAACTACCCCCTCCCCAACCAAAATACCTGGCACATAGGAAGCTGTAAAATGCTGACTACTCCTCTGAGAGCACTGGAAATGGATTGGTAGTGGATAAATTCAAGATTTACTGCAAATTTGCTGTGAGACCTTAGGTGGACTATTTCATTTCTCCAGGTCTCCAGTTCTTGGCAGAAACTCTTTGCTCTTATTCCTAGAAACACAGAAAGATTCCACTTCCCAAGTTCACTGGCAGTCAGGTGTGGCCATATGTCTGAGTTCTGGCTGTGAGCAGGAAGCGATATTCGTCTCTTTTCCAGGGCTAGCTTTTACAAAGCCTCCAGTGTGCAGTGTTCTTTTTTCTTTGCTGGCTTGTACAAATCAAGCCTGAAAACCACATGTTAAAGATGGCAGAACCATAGGTGGAAGAAATCTGGGTCCCTGAAACACTGCTTGTTGGAGAACCACCCCCTAATCCGAAACTCTGGTTTTAACTTTATATGAGCAAAGAATTACACTTCCACTGAGTTAAGTCATTTTGATGTTATAATTTATCTTTAACAGCTAATATCATTTAATCAACATGATTTTCTTATTTGCAAAGTGGGAATAATATGAGACTCAAACAGCACAGTACATGGCACATAGTAACTATTCAAAACATATTATCATCATAAGCTATTCCTATTACGTTCACAATCAGTTGTCCTTTCATGTAAATTTGACCTGTCTCTGAAGACTCAAAGTTCTATTACTTAGGAAATCATATTTCTAGTCCATGCTATTTTTTCTCTTATCACAAAACAATTTAGCACCATAAAAAAATACTATCCTGTTTTGTTCTCCACTGGAAATTAGATGTATCTGAGAGCAGGAACACTGCTATACCATCAGTTGTATCCTATAACACTGCTAAGATTATAACTGATTGACCATCAAGTCGGTGTGTGGCAAAGTCACCAGTCACAGTACCTACCCTGATGGCCCATAGCTGATTGGCTCAGAAGGCTAGAAATTAATGTCTATGATTGTTGAATGAATGAAGGTAATTTAATTTAATTATACTCGGTGGTCATAGATCAGCTTTCTGGTTGTCAAGTCTTTACCACTTTTCAAAATTGAGAGCAGCTTAAAAAGTGGGAAGGATCAGCAGAAATCTACTACCAGGATTGAACCACTTCAGCACTGCTGATGGTGTACCTGCAGCAAGGTTATACCTTTGTGAATATCCTAGAACTTAAATATAATACACAAATCTAGTAGAGATTAAAATGAAAGCTTTACCTCACCATGTTCAAGAAGCTGTTTTCTGGAATAAAACAAAAATATTCTCTATTAACTGTTCATTATACTATGATTATATCAGAATGAACCTCCACTTATTTGTTCTTATATTTTAAATAAATTAATATATAAATAAAGCTGTTAGATAAAAATTACTAAGTTCTACCAAAAAATTACTAAATATAGTGGAAATTTAAAAGCCATGATTTATAGTCATTCTATTTAAAGTATATCAAAATGCTCTTTTTTCGTTAAGATAAAATGGGCTTTACTGATTACTAAATACTACCTCTGGAGAAATAAATAATAAAAAGAATATTTATTAAATATTCAATCACATACATATATTATGCTTTAGATAAGCACTGCTGTGACTTTTGAGTTATTTTTATTTTTCACACCTATAAATATGAACATCCTTGTACTTAAAACTCTGTAAGTATCTCTGAGTATTTCCTTAGGATAAATTTCTAGAATAAATTTTTTGGGTAAAGCATATAAATATTTTTAGTTCCACAAAAGTTGTTTTACAAATTTTCCAAATATTTGTGTCTAAAAATTTCCTAAAAATTTTATGGCATACCTAATGGTTTCAGACACTGTGCAGTGAACACTGTGTGAACAGAACAGATCCTGTTCTTATTCTCCACAGTTTACATTAGATTGGCAAGAGGTACAAGACTGCTCATTTTATTGCCCATTGTAAAGACAATATTTCATTTTTATAACAAAGCTTTATAGTATAAAAGGTCTTCTCATATGGATTTTGGGTTTGGCAAGAGAAGTAAGACAGTATAAACATGAAAGTATGAAGTACAAGGAAGTTCAGGGGCACACAAAGATCCAGAGATTAAAAAAAAAAAGAGTAGTGAGGGGAGGTCTCTTAGAAGAGTATTGAAATCACTAAATTATTTTGCCACCATTGCAGCTCCTTCCTGACTTCTGCAGTCAGGAGTGGAAGTGGGGGTGGATAGATGGGTTCCTACATATCCAGAAACCTGTCAGTCACAAGAGAATCCTGTAGTGAGTGACTGTATGTAAGGGAGAGGCCTGGTAGGTAAGTCCTATAATCACCAAAGACCCCAACAATAACTATGGATACAAATCTAGTAGCTAATTTAGAATATCAGTATACAATCAAATCATGAGAAACAAATAGGATAAAAGAAAAACACCAAGATAAATGAGCAAATGAACTCTCAAGAAAGTGTTAATATAAGTAATAAGAGTATTAAATCAAAGTTCCAATTATTATCTTCACGGATGCTTAAGAGAACACTGTGCTGCTAAGTTGCTTCAGTCATGTCCGACTCTGTGCAACCCCATAGATGGCAGCCCACCAGGCTCCCCCGTCCCTGGGATTTTCCAGGCAAGAACACTGGAGTGGGTTGCCATTTCCTTCTCCAATGCATGAAAGCAAAAAGTGAAAGTGAAGTCGCTCAGTTGTGTCCGACTCTTTGCGACCCCATGGACTGCTGCCTACCAGGCTCTTTCGTCCATGGGATTTTCCAGGCAAGAGTACTGGAGTGGGGTGCCATCGCCATCTCCGTAAGAAAACACTGCATCCATACAAATAAAACAAGCTGTACTAAAAAAGAGCTTTCAGAGATATGAAAAAAACTAATTTGCCAAATTTAATACCTCAAATGCGACCCCATGGACTGCTGCCTACCAGGCTCTTTCGTCCATGGGATTTTCCAGGCAAGAGTACTGGAGTGGGGTGCCATCGCCATCTCCGTAAGAAAACACTGCATCCATACAAATAAAACAAGCTGTACTAAAAAAGAGCTTTCAGAGATAATGAAAAAAACTAATTTGCCAAATTTAATACCTCAAAAGAAGGTCAAATAGCAGTGTACAAAACTGAAAGTTGTGTTGAAGATGCATTCATGAAATTCTGAGAAGAGAAAAAATTAAAAATATGATAAATGTAGTAATAAATGTTCAAAAAAGAGAAGCTAAAGCAAAAGAGAGAGGGAGAGAGAATATCCCTTGAGCTAAAGAAAAATGTGGGTGTTCAGATTAAAATTTCCATGAATAATTATATAAATAGGGCAGAAAGTTTATTTAAAGAATAACAGCTGAAAACCTGCAAACTCTGGAGAGAGATATAGACATTCAAGTACATGAAGCTCATAGGTAACTCCCCCCACACGCTATAAATTCACTAGATATAATAAAACTGTCAAAAGCAAAAAATGAACTTTGAAAACAAAAAATCATCTCATATAAGGAAACCCCTGCAAGACTATCAGCATATTTCTCAACAGAAACCTTGCAAGCCAGGAGAGACTGGGATACTTAAAAAGTGCTCAAACAAAAAAATCTGCCCTCTAAGACTACTTTACCTAGCAAAGCTATCTTTCAGATGAAGGTGAGAAAGACTTTCCCAGAAAAACAAAGTTGAGGGAGTCATCATCTAGACCTGCCTTATAAGAAATGCTAAAGAGAGTCCTTCAAGCTGAAATAAAAGAATGCTAATTAGTAATACAAACATATATGAAAGTATAAAATTTGCTAGTAAAAGTACTCAATCTCAGAATACTGTAATACCGTAATCAGTTCAGTTCAGTTCAGTCGCTCAGTCGCATCCGACTCTTTGCGACCCCATGGATTGCAGCACGCGAGGCCTCCCTGTCCATCACCATTTCCCAGAGTTCACTCAGACTCACGTCCATCGAGTCCGTGATGCCATCCAGCCATCTCATCCTCGGTCATCCCCTTCNCAACATTCAGAAAACTAAGATCATGGCATCCGGTCCCATCACTTCATGGCAAATAGATGAGGAAACAGTGACAGACTTTATTTTTGGGGGGGCTCCAAAATCACTGCAGATGGTGATTCCAGCCAGAAAATTAAAAGCCACTTACTCCTTGGAAGGAAAGTTATGACCAACCTAAATAACATATTAAAAAGCAGAGACATTACTTTGCCAACAAAATTCCATCTCTTCAAGACTATGGTTTTCCCAGTAGTCATGTATGGATGTGAGAGTTGGACTATAAAGAAAGCAGAGCACCAAAGAATTGATGCTTTTGAACTGTGGTGTTGGAGAAGACTCTTGACAGTCCCTTGGACTGCAAGGAGATCCAACCAGTCCATCCTAAAGGAGATCAGTCCTGGGTGTTCATTGGGAGGACTGATGCTAAAGCTGAAACTCCATTACTTTGGCCACCTGATGTGAAGAGCTGACTCATTTGAAAAGACCCTGGTGCTGGGAAAGATTGAGGGAAGGAGGAGAAGCAGATGAAAGAGGATGAGATGGTTGGGTGGCATCATCGATGCAATGGACATGAGTTTGAGTTAACTGGGAGTTGGTGATGGGTAGGGAGGCCTGGCGTGCTACAGTCCATGGGGTCGCATAGAGTTGGACACGATTGTATGACTGAACTGTAATGTTGGAGAAGACTCTTGAGAATTCCTTGTCTGCAAAGATATCAAACCACTCCATCTTAAAAGAAATCAGTCCTGAATAT
This sequence comes from Aepyceros melampus, assembly GCA_006408695.1. Lineage (NCBI taxonomy): Eukaryota > Metazoa > Chordata > Mammalia > Artiodactyla > Bovidae > Aepyceros > Aepyceros melampus. Next base: position 176,004 of record SJXQ01009032.1, read on the forward strand.
TCATCAGAAGGACTGATGCTGAAGCTAAAACTCCAATACTTTGACCACCTGATGTAAAGAGCTGACTCATTGAAAAAACCCTGATGCTAAGGGATACTGAAGGCAGGAGGAGAAGGGGACGACAGAGGACGAGATTGTTGGATGGCATCACTGACTCAATGGACATGTATTTGAACAAGTTTTGGGAGATGGTGAAGGACAGGGAGGACTGGCATGCTGCAGTCCATGAGGTCGCAAAGAGTCTGACATGACTGAGCAACTGAACAACGTCGGCGGGCTAGTTCTTTACCATTAGCACCACCTGAGAACCCCTTAATACCTGTGAATAACAGGTTAAAAGTCTTTTCAAAATAATTTCCACAAGGACCTACAATTCCAGCTTAGCATAGTGGCCACAATCTTACAACTCCACAGTCTATGATTTTCATTGCAAAGCATGAGTTCCAGATTCCTCCATGGTTGACAGACACTATAATTTTCTTGGCTCATATGTTTTGCCTAAAAGTGAATGCATTTGTCAAAGCAGGAAGATACCTGTGATAGGTGCCATGAAAATAATTAGATGGATCATCCCCCTTTGATAGGTGAGCCATTTAAAAAAATTAAAATTTAAAATATATCCAGACTTCAACTTGATTAACATATTTTATTGAAATATCTTAAAATTCTTTTCTGGAAAACTGGAATAGACAAATAAGCCTTAGTGAGGAAGAAGATATTTTCTGTACCTCTGTATTTATTTTCTCTTGATGAAATGGCTCTGTTGTTAACACCTTCTTGTATAGAAAAGGTACTTCTTATCATAAGAAAAAGTAAAAAGAGGATTGAGATCCTTCAGAGACTTAAGACAGAGCTTTCAATTGTCAGGAACTCCTGCTACTTCTTGAAGCCTCATATATGTCTCTTCTTCTGTAACACTTTATTGATAGGTCCCATCTTTTCTGCCACTCCTAGGCAGAGTTGATCACTCTCTTTGTTATCCTGTTGTCTCTTTCTGATTCTTTTTTTGTGGTGCTTTTTCACACTGCTGAACAATAATTCAGTTCTCTCTCTATGAGATTTCAAACTCCATATGGTGGTATCATCATCACCACCACCACCACCACCATCATTCATCATCATCATTTCACCTTCATTATCACCTGAGCATAGCTAACATTTTTGTGTGTTAGGAACCAGCCATTACCCTAATCAACTATATGAATTAGCATATTTCATTCTCCCAGTGATTCTGTGAGATAGGTACTTTAAAAATCCTCATCTTAGGTTAAAGGAACTGAGACGCAGGGGGTTTATTCAGTGTGATTCACTTTTATGACCTCCTTGCTTAACACTCTTGGCACAGAGCAGGCATCTGATCCTTATAGAATGAGTGTCTTTCTAGATAATCTATATCAGTTTATTGTTTAGTTATAAAATGATCTATAAGGTTGACTATAAATACCATGACTCAGAAATGCTCCCTCCTGCTTGTTCAATTCAAATTTAATTCAACAAACATTTTTCATTTCCATACTGGTTGGTTTTGCTTTTTGTTGTCAGAGACGGTCTAACAAGTTCCCAAGGAGATGCATGTGTGAGATGGTAGTGACATTAGGGGCACTATCAAGGTCAACTCTTTCAAGGCATTGAGCTCTAATGCATGCATACTGTCCCCCAATTTACCCCAATCATTTTCATATTCATGTCTGTGACCCTGCTTATTGATTGATTGTTTGATTTACTCATTCAGAAAACCATTAATGCTAGACCCTAAGATACAAAAGTAAATATAATGAAAGATGAGCAGCTCTCAGAATGCTTACGGTTTAACAGTGATAGGTCAATAAGGAAAGGATAGAAGTAGATAGATACCATCAGACACATCAACAAGGAAGCACAAAGAAGGTACCTATTATAATCTTATGAGAGTTGAGAGAACACTTCCTCCTAGATTAAGACCTGAAAAGTAAGTGAAAAAGGAACAAAGAGAATGTAGGTAGAGAATTCCAGGAATAACCATGTACAAAGATCTCAAGGAGGAACATGTTTGGGAATATGCAGACCGTTCAGTATGACTTGCATAAATGGTATCATCACAGATGAGGATACAGACAGAAATACAGGCCAAATCAGAAGCCTCTTGAATGTCACACATTTTCGTTTCAACAACCTAAAGGCAAAGAAGATACATCAAAATGTTGTAAGGAGAGAGCAAAGGCAAGGCTTTTTTTTTTTATCACATGCTTTCCTATTTTTCATTTTATTTTTTTATTTATTTATGATTTTACATATACGTGCATTTATTCTTTTAAAATTATTTTCCCATATAGGTTTTACAAAATATTGAGCAGATTGCTATGTACTATACATTAGGTCTTTGTGTGTTCTCTATTTTAAATATAACAGTGTGTACATGTCAATCCTAAACTATCAATCTATTCCTCTTCATGATCCTTCTTCACTGATAAACACAGTTTAAGTCTATGAGTCTGATTCTGTTTTGTAAATAGATTCATTTGCATCTTTTTTTTTTTTTTAGATTCCACACATAAGTGAGAGCATGTAATATTTGCTTTACTCTGTCTGACTTTACTTAATATGTTAATCTCCAGGTCCATCTGCATTGCTGCAAATGACATTACTTCAATCTTTTTTAATGGCTGAATAAGAGTCCATTAATTATATGTACCAAATCTTTTTTATCAAATCAATTCATTTGTTGATGGACATTTAGGTTGCTTCCATCTCTTGACTATTATAAACAGTGCTGCAATGGACACTGGGGTGCACATGTCTTTTTGAACCACTTTTATCTCTAGATAGATGCCGAGATATGGTATTGCTGGATCATATGGTTGTGATCCCATGGACTGCAGCATGCCAGACTTCCCTGTCCTTCACTATTTCTTGGTGTTTGCTCAAACTTGTCCATTGAGTCGGTGATGCCATCCAACCATCCCATCCTGTCATCCACTTTTTCTTTTGCCTTCAATCTTTCCTGGCATCAGGGCCTTTTCCAATGAGCTGGCTCTTCACATCAAGTGGACAAAGTGCTGAAGCTTCAGCTTCAGCCCTTCCAATGACTATTCAGGGTTGATTCCCTTTTGGATTGATTGGTTTGATCTCCTTGCTGTCCAAGGGACTCCCAAGACTCTTCCCCAGCACCACAATTCAAAAGCATCAATTCTTCAGCACTCAGCATTTATGGTCCAACTTCACATTCATACTTAACTACTGGAAAAACAAAGACAGATCTTTATCACAAAGTGATGGCTCTGCTTTGTAATATGCTGTCTACATTTGTCATAGAGTTCTTCCAAGGAGCAACCATCTTTTGATTTCATGGCTACAGTTATGTCTGCAGTGATTTTAGAGCCCAAGAAAATAAAGTCTGCCACTGTTTCCACTTTTCCCCCTTCTATTTGCCATGAAGTGATGGGACTTGTTGCTTCAATCTTTGTTTTTTGAATGTTGAGCTTTAAGCCAGTTATTTCACTTTCCTCTTTCACACTCAACAAGAGGCTTTTAAGCTCCTCTTCATTTTCTGCCATTAGAGTGGTATCACCTACATACATGAGGCTGTTAATATTTCTCCTGACAATCTTGACTCCAGCTTGTGATTCATCCAGCCTGCCATTTCACATGATGTACACTGCATATAAGTTAAATAAGCAGGGTATCAATATACAGTCTTGACATACTCCTAATCCAAATTTTGAACCAGTCTGTTGTTCCATGTCTAGTTCTGTTACTTCTTGACTTGCATATAGGTTTCTCAGGAGACAGGTAAGGTGGTCTTGAATTCCCATCTCTCTAAGATCTTTCCACAGTTTGTTGTGATCACACAGCTAAAGGCTTTAGCGTAGTTGATGAAGCAGAAGTAGATGTATTTTAGGAATTCCTTTGCTTTTTCTATGATCCAATGATGGTAGCAATTTGATCTCTGCCTTTTTAAAATCCAGCTTGCACATCTGGAAGTTCTTGGTTCACTTACTGTTGAAGCCTAGTTTGAAGGATTTTGAGCATTACCTTGCTAGAACATGAAATGGGTACAATTGTACAGTAGTATGAATATTCTTTGGCATTGCCCTTATTTGGAATTAGAATGAAAACTGGCCTTTTCCAGTCCTGTGGCCATTGCTGAGTTTTCTAAATTTGCTGGCGTATTGAGTACAGCACTTTAACAGTATCATTTTTTGGGATTTTAAATATCTCAGCTGGAATTCCATCAATTCCACTAGGTTTGTTCATAGCAATGCTACCTAATGCTCCCTTTACTTCACACTAGAGATTATCTTGCTCTAGGTGAGTGACCACACCATCATGGTTATCCGCATTATTACAACCATTATTGTACAGCTCTTCTGTGTATTATTGCACCTCTTCTTAATATCTTCTGCTTCTGTTAGGTCCATACCATTTCTGTCCTTTATTGAGCTCATCTTTGCATGAAATGCTCCCTTGGTAGCTCTAGTTTTCTTGATGAGATATCTAGTCTTTCCCATTCTATTGTTTTCCTCTATTTACCTAATGCTCCCTTTACTTCACACTAGAGATTATCTTGCTCTAGGTGAGTGACCACACCATCATGGTTATCCGCATTATTACAACCATTATTGTACAGCTCTTCTGTGTATTATTGCCACCTCTTCTTAATATCTTCTGCTTCTGTTAGGTCCATACCATTTCTGTCCTTTATTGAGCTCATCTTTGCATGAAATGCTCCCTTGGTAGCTCTAGTTTTCTTGATGAGATATCTAGTCTTTCCCATTCTATTGTTTTCCTCTATTTCTTTGCACTGATCACTGAGGGAGGCTTTCTTTTCTCTCTTTGCTACTCTCTGGAACTCTGCATTCAGTTGAGTATATCTTTCCCTTTCTCCCTTGCCTTTCACTTCTCTTCTTTTCCTCAGCTATAAGATAGCTGATAGCTAACCAGTTTGCCTTCTTACATTTCTTTTTCTTGGGGATAGTGTTGGTCACGCCCTCCTCTAGAATGTTACAAACCTCCATACATTGTTCTTCAAGCAATCTGTCTAAAAACCTAATTCCTTGAATCTAATCTCTTGGACCATATGACAGCTCTATTTTCAATTTTAAATTTACTCCCATACTATTCTTCAGTGGCTGTACTGATTTAGATTCCCACCAAGAGTGTAGGAGGATTTCATTTCTTCCACATCCTCTCCAACATTTATTGTTTGTAGGTTTGTTGATGATGGCTATTCTGACAGGTGTAAGGTGATATCTCATTTTATGCACTGTAGTTTTGATTTGCATTTCTCTAATAATTAGCGATGTTGAGCATCTTTGCATGTACCTTAAGCCATCCATATATTTTCTCTGGAGAAATGTCCACTTTGCTCTTCTGCCCATTTTTTGATTGAGGTTTTGTTGTTGTTTGTGTGTTTTTAATGTTTCAAGCCACATGAGCTGTTTGTAAATTTTGGACTAATTTAAATTTAGAATATGCTGACGACAAACAATAGACAGATATTTTCATTCCACAAGTACTTATACAGTACTTAGTACCTGTCAAAACACAGTAATATTCAATACTTTGATGAACTGGAGAAGTAGAATGGTGGAGGCAGGTAGATCAGCAGAGAAAGAGGCTGTTGGAATAATGGCTGAGGAGTTAGAAACAAAAGCAGTGAGATTTATTTATAGTCAGTCGATTTACTAATATTTTCCCTCTAATTATCACCTACAGAAAAATCATTGAATAAGAGCTTATCGTTCAGTCACCTAGACTTACCATTAGCTTAGGCTTTTTCCACCATGTTTGTTTATTTAAGGGACATTCACTAACTAGCTTGGCAAATTATTCGATAACTAGCCAGGCAAGTGAGAAGGATAAGTGCTTTCAGTTCAGTTCAGTTCAGTAGCTCAGTCATGTCCTACTCTTTGTGACTCCATGAATAGCAGCATGCCAGGCCTCCCTGTCCATCACCAACACCCGGAGTTCACTCAGACTCACGTCCATCGAGTCAGTGATGCCATCCAGCCATCTCATCCTCTGTCGTCACCTTCTCCTCCTACTCCCAATCCCTCCCAGCATCAGGGTCTTTTCCAATGAGTCAACTCTTCACGTGAGGTAGCCAAAGTAGTGGAGTTTCAGCTTTAGCATCATTCCTTCCAAAGAAATCCCAGGGCTGATCTCCTTCAGAATGAACTGGTTGGATCTCCTTGCAGTCCAAGGGACTCTCAAGAGTCTTCTCCAACACCACAGTTCAAAAGCATCAATTCTTCGGTGCTTAGCCTTCTTCACAGTCCAACTCTCATATCTATACATGACCACTAGAAAAATCGTAGCCTTGACTAGACAGACCTTAGTTGGCAAAGTAATATCTCTGCTTTTGAATATGCTATCTAGGATGGTCATAACTTTTCTTCCGAGGAGTAAGCGTCTTTTAATTTCATGGCTGCAATCACCATCTGCAGTGATTTTGGAGCCCCAAAAAATAAAGTCTGACACTGCTTCCACTGTTTCCCCTTCGATTTGTCATGAAGTGATGGGACCGGATGCCATGATCTTCGTTTTCTGAATGTTGAGCTTTAAGCCAACTTTTTCACTCTCCACTTTCACTTTCATCAAGAGGCTTTGTAGTTCCTCTTCACTTTCTGCCATAAGGGTAATGTCATCTGCATATCTGAGGTTATTGATATTTCTCCCGGCAATCTTGATTCCAGCTTGTGCTTCTTCCAGTCCAGCATTTCTCATGATGTACTCTGCATAAAAGTTAAATAAGCAGGGTGACAATATATAGCCTTGACATATTCCTTTTCTTATTTGAAATCAGTCTTTTGTTCCATGTCCAGTTCTAACTGTTGCTTCCTCACCTGCAGACAGATTTCTCAAGAGGCAGGTCAGGTGGTCTGGTATTCCCATTTCTTTAAGAATTTTCCACTGTTTTTTGTGATCTACACAGTCAAAGGCTTTGGCATAGTCAATAAAGCAGAAATAGACGTTTTCCTGGAACTCTCTTGCTTTTTCCATGACCCAGTGGATGTTGGCAATTTGCTCTCTGGTTCCTCTGCCTTTTCTAAAACCAGCTTGAACATCAGGAAGCTCATGGTTCACATATTCCTGAAGCCTGGGTTGAAGAATTTTGAGCATTACTTCACTAGCATGTGAGATGAGTACAATTGTGCGGTAGTTTGAGCATTCTTTGGCATTGCCTTTCTTTGGAATTGGAATGAAAACCAACCTTTTCCAGTCCTGTGGCCACTGTTGAGTCTTCCAAATTTTCTGGCATATTGAGTGCAACACTTTCACAGCATCATCTTTCAGGATTTGAAATAGCTCCACTGGAATTCCATCACCTCCTCTACCTTTGTTCATAGTGATGCTCTCTAAGGCCCACTTGACTTCACATTCCAGGATGTCTGGCTCTAGGTGAGTGATCACACCATCATGATTATCTGGGTCGTGAAGATCTTTTTTGTACAGTTCTTCTGTGTATTCTTGCCACCTCTTCTTAATATCTTCTGCTTCTGTTAGGTCCGTACAATTTCTGTCCTTTATCGAGCCCATCTTTGCATGAAATATTCCCTTGGTATCTCTAATTTTCTTGAAAAGATCTCTAGTCTTTCCCATTCTGTTGTTTTCCTCTATTTCTTTGCACTGATTGCTGAAGAAGGCTTTCTTATCTCTCCTTGCTATTCTTTGGAATTCTGCATTCAGATGCTTATATCTTTCCTTTTCTCCTTTGTTTTTTGCTTCTCTTCTTTTCATAGCTATTTGTAAGGCCTCCCCAGACAGCCATTTTGCTTTTTTGCATTTTTTTCCATGGGGATGGTTTTGATCCCTGTCTCCTGTACAATGTCACGAACCTCATTCCATAGTTCATCAGGCACTCTGTCTATCAGATCTAGACCCTTACATCTATTTCCCACTTCCACTGTATAATCAAGGGATTTGATTTAGGTCATACCTGAATGGTCTAGCGGTTTTCCCTACTTTCTTCAATTTAAAACTGAATTTGATAATAAGTAGTTCATGATCTGAGCCAGTCAGCTCCCAGTCTTGCTTTTGTTGACTGTATAGAGCTTAGGATATAATCAATCTGATTTCAGTGTTGACCATCTAGTGATATCCATGTGTAGAGTCTTCTGTTGTGTTGTTGGAAGAGGGTGTTTGCTATGACCTGTGCATTTTCTTGGCAAAACTCTATTAGTCTTTGCCTTGCTTCAGTCCATATTCCCAGGCCAAATTTGCCTGTTACTCCAGGTGTTTCTTGACTTCCTACTTTTGCATTCCAGTCCCCTATAATGAAAAGGACATCTTTTTTGGGTGTTAGTTCTAAACGGTCTTGTAGGTATTCATAGAATCATTCAACTTTGTGTTGACCATCTAGTGATATCCATGTGTAGAGTCTTCTGTTGTGTTGTTGGAAGAGGGTGTTTGCTATGACCTGTGCATTTTCTTGGCAAAACTCTATTAGTCTTTGCCTTGCTTCAGTCCATATTCCCAGGCCAAATTTGCCTGTTACTCCAGGTGTTTCTTGACTTCCTACTTTTGCATTCCAGTCCCCTATAATGAAAAGGACATCTTTTTTGGGTGTTAGTTCTAAACGGTCTTGTAGGTATTCATAGAATCATTCAACTTCAGCTTCTTCAGTGTTACTGTTTAGGGCATAGAATTGGATAACTGTGATATTGAATGGTTTGCCTTGGAGATGAACAGAGATCATTCTGTCATTTTTGAGATTGCATCCAAGTACTGCATTTCGGACTCTTTTGTTGACCATGATGGCTACTCCATTTCTTCTGGGGGATTCCTCCTACAGTAGTAGATATAATGGTCATCTGAGTTAAATTCTCCTATTTCAGTCCATTTTAGTTCGCTGATTCCTCGAATGTCAATGTTCACTCTTGCCATCTCTTGTTTGACCACTTCCAGTTTGCCTTGATTCATGAACCTGACATTCCAGGTTTCTATGCAATATTGCTCTCTATAGCATCAAACCTTGCTTCTATCACCAGTCCTATCCATAACTGGGTATTGTTTTTGCTTTGGTTCCATCCCTCTTTCTGGAGTTATTTCTCTGCTGATATTCAGTAGCATATTTGGCACCTACTGACCTGGGGAGTTCCTCTTTGAGTATCCTATCATTTTGCCATTTCATACTGTTCATGGGGTTCTCAAGGCAAGAATATTGAAGTGGTTTGCCATTCCCTTCTCCAGTGGATCACATTCTGTCAAACCTCTCCACCATGACCCTCCTGTCTTGGGTTGTCCTGCAGGCATGGCTTAGTTTCACTGAGTTATACAAGGTTGTGATCCTAGTATGATTAGATTGACCAGTTTTCTTTGAGTATGGTTTGAGTGTGTCTGCCCTCTGATGCCCTCTTGCAACACCTACCATCTTACTTGAGTTTCTCTTACCTTGGGCGTGGTTATTTCTTCACAGCTGTTCCAGCAAAGCACAGCCTCTGCTCCTTACCTTGGACAAAGGGTATATCCTCACCACTGCCCTTCTTGACCTCCAACATCAGATAGCTCATCTAGGCCCTCCTGCACCCTGACAGCCACTGCTCCTTGGACGTGGGATTGCTCCTCCCGGCCGCTGCCCCTGGCCTCGGACATGGGGCGGCTCCTCTCAGCTCTGCTGTTTCTTAATTGAGTGATGTTAGGACCTGTCTCATGTAGGTTTTTAAGATAGGAAATCCTATTTCTTTTTATTTCATTCTGGAAATCTCACCTTGACATGGCTTCCATTTCTGTTTTCATTGTAAATTATTGCTCTTATAGGCTAGTGCCATTAAAAAAGGTCAAGACTAGACCACAAGAGCCAAGAGTGATTATAACTCAGACATTTAGAGTTATGGCTCTTTGAAGAACAAACTCTTTGGTCAAAATTTTTGCCTCAGAGAGTGTACCTGAATGCTACCTTTTCTGTGTTTGGTAGATTGTCATAACAGGGATTATTTAATCAACATTATGCCACTGTCTTAAAGATAGTGTGCTAAGTACTTTACATAAGTGAACTCATTCAATCTTTGCCATAAACACACGAGGTAATTATTATGTGTTCATTTTATAGTTGAGAAAGCTGAGGATCAGAGATATGGAGGGATGTGTTCCCAAAACCACTGAGAGAGCTGAACCTCACATAAGCTGATAAAGCTCTAAAGTCCTATTTCTTCCAGGACACACTGTGTCCTTTCCCTTGTAAAAAATATACCAGGCACAGAAAGGAAACTGTGGCAAAGGAAGATAATATTCCTCCATGCCCTTAGGAAATGCATAATATAGTATAATACACAAATAGCAACACATTTATAGTTGTCACTGTGTGTCACCTGACACAGGCTGATCCTGTTGACCAGGATGCCAGTCCTTATCCTGCTTTATTCCTACAAACTTAACAATAAGACTTTGACATCTGCCCAGTTATTTTTTTTTTTTAACAAGACAAAGGAGGTATGAGGTATTCCCACAAGATCATTGTGTACTGCCTTTCTCAACTGAGGAGTAAAATCAGTGCCACTGGAGCAACTGAGGCAACTCTGAAGGAGTTAACTGCTCAGACTGAACAGGGTTCTGTACAGTGAACCAAAAGGACTAGGCTGAGCCGTGAAGTGAACAGTCTCTCTGCAGTTCAGTTCTTGCAGTGTCCTCTGTTGGAGCTTTGGCTAGCCTGGCTTGGTTGACCAAGTCATATAATTAGCCAGGAATGTTCAGAAGTAAATATTGTTGAAGGAGAAATAAGACAGTTATCCATGGTTGCATCTACCTCAGAAATGGCCAAAACTGCTCCTGGAATGACTAAGTAGACCAAAAAATGCTGGGATAGTAACTCTAGATGAGAATTTAAAGTAAGAAGAGTTCAGTTTCTCTCTGTAGGGTTGGTCCATTTTTAGGTAAATGTTGCCTTTTCCAACCTCTGCTTTACATTACAAGAGGCTTTTCTTTAATTCTTTCTGGCTGTTCTCCCCACTCTTTATTCACTCAGCACCCTGGGGAGGACAAGCGCCTAACTGATTAGTAGATTTGTGAAGAATAAAGCTCAGGTCAGTGCCCAGGGTTGAGGATTTCTTCAGTGCCCCTCCGTTCTGCAAGCCTCACCTGCATGAATCTTGGACTTGGAGAGGGTGCTGTAGAGAGGAATGTCTGACCTAGTCTGAATTTTTAGTTAGCCTAAGGTCTCATGCTAGCTGATATCTTCTACCTCAGCCATGAGGAGTCATTAGGGATATTTGACCGCCTTCATTCACTCATTTCTCAATTTGCTCAGGAGGTAAGGAAGAAGGTCATTAATTATCCTGGCTTGCATGGAAGCCCTGTCTTCACATGAAAGTAACAATGTAATAAATCAGATTATTAAGTTGAGTGGAAGTGGGAAAATGGAGGAGGACAGAGGCACATGTGGTCTTTATTTCCACTCAAGATAGACTCTCTAGACGGGACTGAGCCTGCCGCAAGTGGGTTTATCTCTGACATGTGGAAAAGTTCCTGACTGCATTGGGTGTCTGACCAGAGGAAGGGATTACCAAAGAGCCCTGTGGGATTGTTTCCATGCAGACACCCTTAAGGGTTTATATATGTCCCGGGAGAATTAAGAACAGGTAATCACGATAATCATCAATAAAATGGCTGAGCTGACAAGTGCCTTGGAAAGCCTGCAGTACTTCTGGTGACAGACATGGCAGCCATGCTGACTCCCTCAGGCCCACAGGGCACTGGTTACTTGTAATGATTTCTGTGGTGAAGAAGTAAATTGAAACTCTAGTGTTACTGAATTCATTTTAAATAATTTTTAAGTGTCTATTGAATTTGTTGCAATATTGCCTCTCCTTTTGACCATGAGACACGTGGAATCCTAGCTCCCCGATCAGGGAAGAACCTGTGACCCCAGCACTGGGAGGCCAAGTCCCAACCACTGGATCATCAGGGAAGGTCCCTCACCTTCCTGCTAAAGAATACATTCACAGGCTCCTAGATGGCAATCTGGAATTAATTTTTTCTTATTGTCGTCTTCTCCTTCATCTCATTCTTTACCAACACCCTCACTCACCTAACAGATCTGTGGTTTTTAGCTCTTTCATATATTTTCTTTGACTTTATTGAAAATAGAGCCTGGATGGCAAAGATTTTGGAGACCTCAGTAGACGTTAAATTGGAAAAAAGTGAGGTTGAGATCAGGTATTAATGACCACTTATGAGGCTTGTTAGATTGTGAGGAAAAGTTATGGTAGATAGAAAGGAGAGAGTTTTGGATACCAAAACTCTGGATTGGGGAAGACAGTAAATGAAGACTCTGGGGCTCCATAGTCTGGTTGCAGAAATGGTGTGCAGAAAGATAAAAGGTTTAGAAGCTTGGGAATGACATAATGTGGCTCTAAGAATTCTTCCTGGTCTTTCCTGTTTGGTCTCTGTGTTACTGGACTGAGTACACCTGGAGCGGTTTTATCCTAGGGCTCTTGAAGGTACAATTTATTTTTTTAAGGTAATTATTTTCTGCATTAATTCTGATATTCAACAGAAAAAAATGCTCAGTAGAGAGGAGAGGAAGGAAAAACTGTTGATGTACATGGTGGCCAGAATGTTGGTACTTTGTAAATACTTAACTGCTCAGGGATTAACATTCTGTGATTCAATAGATTGGATTAAATTAAACCACCTTGACTTTTCAGCATGATGGGAGGGTAGAGAAGAATAATGGATGCCCTCATTGTACAGGCAAAGAAAGACATCACATTATTTTATTGTTGGAAGTAATAAAAATTGCCCTAATCCTTCAGTGAGCAAATGATTCTGAGAGAGAGGTGGTGGGGTCAGGCTATGGTTTCAAGGAGAAGAGATTTGCAGGAATTCACTAATGAAGACATGAAAATGTCAAAACACAACCGAAGCATTAAAACATACCAAGGGCATGGATTTGTAAAAGTGCCTTCTTTAAGAAAATGCCACAGTATATATATCTCTAAGAACTAATTGTTATTGGAATATGAAAAAGGGCCCCTGGTTATAAATTCAAAGGATACTATTTATAATGGCATTGGAGGCCCTGCGTATCCTAACAATTAGCAAAATTTTCCTTTAGAAATTTTATGAAGAATTGGCATTAATGAGGAGGGATCGATGCCCTCCTTCTCACTTCTGTAAGTAAAAAAGTCAGAGTTTTTGTTAATAAAGTTCATTCAGTCAAGCTATTTACTTGAAAAGTGGATTTCCCAAAAGACATCCCAAATGGTAGACTATTCCGGACTCCACCAGCTCATATGACTTCTTACAGTGATCTAGGGAACCCTTTTGGGGAAGTGCATGCTTGGTGCTTCCATTGAGCAGTTCAGCATGTCCCTGGACCCAGAGCACCCTTGGGGAGTGGAGGTGGGGATGGTAGTCTTCAGCCCTGTCTGTGCCTGTGGGAAAGACACTCCCATGCAGTGACCTTGCAACATACCTGTGTGGAAATCCTAGAGAGGGCAAACCACACACTGATTCATGTATCTAAGCGCCGGACAGAGATTCAGATCATCATAAAAGGTGACTGCAGCCATGGAGCCTGGTGAAGGGTAAGAGGGACAAGGTACAGCTGAAATGAATGATTCTGACTCTTTAGCCTGTCACCCTGGATATTTTCTTCCTTTTTACGGGTCACTGAGCATTTCCAGTATTCCTGCCAGGATTCTCCTTAGCCTTATCCAATTCTGTTATCCTCAGCAAACTTCCAAGGAGGACATGGAGAGGTTCTTGGTGCCTCTCTCTAAATTCTGAAGAGATTATACCATTCTTGGCAGACTCACTTCTCTTTTCAAGCTCTGGGTATTCTTGTCAATAAAATGAAGAGTTTACACACATAATTTTTAAGGCCTCTTCCAGCTCCAAAGTCTGAGCTAAAGCAAAGACACATATTCTCTGGTTACTTACTTATATGAAAACTCTCAATAAACTGCCCAGAGAAATACTGGCACATTTGTTAACAATATTTCATTTGTTGAGAAATGTAGCAAAGAGTTTTGGGGTCATTGTACATTTCTTAAAGTCAAATCTAGTTTATTCTAAAAACACAGTTTCTATTTTTGCTTTAATTTGTAGGAATCCAAGCAAAAAAGAAAAAAAAAAGCATAAATTATTTAATTTCCAGTCAATCCTCAGAAGAGCCCACAGTTAACATAGTATGTATAAACATTTCTGTAAAGTTTCAGGAGGTAATGTTGATGCTAGCCAAAAGTAAGTGAGTGGCAAGCTTTCAGCCTATGAATCATATGTTAGAAAGCTCTGAAATAATAAGTACTAGTTTTTAAATTGCCAGTCATTCTTTCAAAGTGGTTATTTAAGGAATATAAAGGGCACTTACCATATCAAAATTCAGAAAAATATACATTTTAAAATTTCAGATAAACCGTAGAAGGTGGGTCAAATGAGTGAGGACCAATTTTAGAGTAAAGAGCTCCCCAAAAGGCAGTTTTCTGATAACAGTAATATGAAAAATATATTTTTCTCTCATCCTACAAAGTTCAATTTACTATACTCTGGGTAAAGTCCACAAGGCTTAAAAAGATCTTGCCAAAAGAGCACATTTTCAGAGGAATACACTGGGATGCTGAACTCCAATTTGTGCTTGTCTAAACAGAGCTGTGGGGTGATAAAAATATTCCAGAAATACCAGATGCTACAGATATTTCACACTGTTTAAGAACATTAGCATGCAGTTTTCAAAAAAAGTAAAACAATCTAGATGAGTTAATATCAACTATAATAAATTATTTACTAGAGGTTCTCTTCCCCCAGTTCAATTTCAAGTAAATGTCTTCAGGATGCCCAGGAGGACCTGGAAAGTGTCTCTCTGAGAAACCATCTTGAATTAATTACATTCTTCCAGCCATAAAAAATTAAAGAAAAAGAGAAACTAAAGCAAAGGGAATTAAGAAGAGAGTACACTTAGCTCAAAATATTTACACTACGTTTTAGTTTCAAGCAGCATTTCTTGGAAAATTGGAAAAAAGAGTATAGCTTCATGTGAGAGTGATGAAATAGTAGCTATTTGTGCAGAATAACCAGATCATCAAATCATGGGCATCCTTGGCCTTCATACATTTTGGAGCTGAGGATATAGGTGTGGGCCATGGAGACGCAGGCACTTTTGCTTGGAACAGCTCCATCTTTTTCTGAATTCTCCCTCCATCCTGAGCTGCTTTCCTTTCTGACCATCTCTGCCACCCTCAGGGTCCCTCTTCTTTTTATCCACACAGCGCAGCTCACTGTCTTGGCTCTGTTGCTGCTTCTCTGGTTTTTGTATCTAAGAGATACAGCAGTTAAAAAAAAAAAAAAGGCAAACTGATTTAGATTATAGATTACCAAAAATCTGTACTCATCTTATTTTCTGTCTTTTAATGTTCTTTGTTCCAAGGGGAAACTGTCAGTGCCTCATACACTGACACCATTCTTGGCCACCATGCCTAAAATAGCCCCCATTCCCCCTATAATCAGACCTGTGGTGTTAGAGATGGCTCTTGAGAATCCCTGGGACTGCAAGGAGATCCAACTTGTATATCCTAAATGAGATCAGTCCTGAGAATTCATTGGAAGGACTGACGCTGAAGCTGAAGCTCCAATACTTTGACCTGATGCAAAGAACTGACTCATTGGAAAAGACCCTGATGCTGGGAAAGATTGAAGGTAGGAGGAGAAGGGGACAACAGAGGATGAGATGTCTGGATGGCATCACTGACTTAATGGACATGAGTTTGAGTAAACTCCGGGAGTTAGTGGTGGACAGGGAGGCCTGGCATGCTGCAGTCCATGGGGTCACAAAGAGTCGGAGAAGCCTGACCGACTAACATCTTTCCCTTTCCGGTAAATTACTAGCTTACTCTGTGTCTTAGTTTCCTCATCTGTAATGTGGTATAACTGTAACTCTTCTGCTGTTGGGCTGTTGCAAGGACTGAAGAAATTAACATGAGCCCCTAGGAAAGTGTCTGGGACATGTGTGCTGATTTTCTAGTGTGAAAGTATTTCTAATCTCCTGGAATTCCAGCCTGCTTCTTTCTATCCTTGTCCTCCCTCTGTTATGTGTGCAGAGAAAGATTTGAGCAGCATACTCTGGACCAAAAATATATTTATTTGATGTGCTCAGCATTGATATATCGCCCTGAAGTCCTGACAAATATATTTTAATAATTGAACTCTGAGTGAGTGGGCATTTCATAGATGTGGAAGATAACAAGAGAATCTACTGAAATGAGTTGAAATGTGTATGCCAAAGTTATCAGCTCTGGGAGAATGCAAATATATATATATAGATGTGAGGCATAAAGTAATTCTATTAATAATAATGGTGCCTGCATTATTGCTTTTTCCACTGTGGGCATACACTTGAATTTATTCACATCACAGAATATTCTTCCATGTGCCATGTATCTGATATTGGATGAGCTTTCCTAAACCTTGCTGCATTACGTACGGTTAAGTCATTGTATAAATTTACATAAAGTTACACACCCCTATATGTAAATTATCTCTATGTGTAAAACAGTGTTCCTACTTGACAGGACTGTTATGGTCTCCTGCCACTGTTTTAATAAATTCCTGTTTACTTGTAAATTAATTCTTGTTTGTCCTCCTGCTGCACTTTTGGTCAGTACTGAGATGATGGTACTGAACACAGCCAACTAGCAAACATAGCCTTCAACTCTGGAACCTATCCAGTGTTCCAGTGAATTCCCACATAGTTTTTTAACTAGTTTTTTAAAAAACTGTACAATGTGAATAGGAACAGAGGATTCCCCTTTGTACACCTCTGTGTAATTAAGAGAATCTCACTCTTTGTCTCAATTCAAGGGCATGGATCCAGAATTAATGATGGCATCACTTCTGTTGGAAAGAAAACAGATGAATTCACAATAAAGCAAACAAAAATCCAGGAGTTCAAAGGGTCAACAAAGTTTTCCTGAAAGAAAGTGATTTAAGGCTCAGTAGGGACTGTCTAGGTCTGATGGGATAGCAGAGAGTGATATCTTCAAAGAATGACAATATCAGGATTGTTGAGGGTTTGGATACCAACAGCAATTCCTTTAGGGAAAGCTTTAGACAAAAGAGGCCATGCTTACCTCTTAAGATTATAGTTAGTTTTTATTTTATTGATGCTATTATGCTTCATAGAAGATTCTATACTGTTTTGGGGGAAGGGGAGCATTAATGTGAGAATTTGCTCCATTTGGGCAAGTGGAATTGGATGCTTTTGAAAAAAAGAGAATTATGTAAATTTTAATCAGTTGAGAATTCCATGGACAGAGGAGCCTGACAGGCTACAGTCCATGGGGGTCACAAAGAATTGAACACGACTGAGTGACTAAACTTTCACTTTCAATCAGTTGATCATCTCTAGTTTATAGCAAAACTTTCCTGTTTTTCACCTATATAGTGAAAAATGTCTTGATTTATTAGAATTCTTTGTGAAGTCAGCTAGTGAAGGACTTAAAAGTATAGCCTTAAGTCGTCTCAGGTCTTCACACATCCTTGAGCATGAAGATGGGGAAGGTTAACAAGATGCCAACTGGGAGAAGCAGCCCAGACTTGGGGCTTGATTGGGTAAGTGGAGTCAGAGATTTTGAGCAAATATGGCCTAGATCAGGTTGAGGATCAGCACTAGACCTACCTAATCAAGTGGAGTGGAGAATTTAATAGATGGACTATTAGGAATAGGACAGATACGATACAAGACTGAGGGAAAACTAGTCACGAATCTGGCCATAACTGGAGTGGCAATTTTCTCATATGTTTTATACTTTTTTTTTTGTATTGGGATATAACCAATTAACAACATTGTGATAGTTTCAGGTGAAGAACAAAAGGATTCAGCTGAACATATACATGTATCCATTCTCCCCCTTTCCCCTTCTTCACCTTATAGGAATAATGATAGTGCATATTTCACAGGGATGCTGTAGGAATTAATTGAGATTAAAAAATATAAAGCTCTTAGCAAAGTGCCTGCAACTCAACAATAGCATCTTTGCTTTTGTTTTATAAAATAACAATATAATAATTATATAAGTATTGAAGCAGCACAGAGGAGGAAAAGTTCTTGCTGTGATGAAATGTTCTAATAATTCTTTTGTAACTTATTTAAGAATCATATATATCTAACCTTGAATGTCTAAGAGAGACTTGGGCAAAGGCCAGAAGGATTTTTAAAAATTTTATTTTCTACAGCACTGCATGTGAAATGGGAGTGAAGAAGCAGACAGGATAACAGATGAAGAAATTTCAGTGAGACAGAAAAATGCAGTTCTGAGAGCTTCTCCAATTTTATACCAAGGGTGACCTGCATTTCTTCTCAAATTATTATTTTAGTCACATGCAATGCTCTCCAAATGGTCTCATTAAAAAAGATGCCACTTGGCATCTTCTCCTTACAAAATGTAAAGTGAGTTAAGTTTCAAATCTGGCCTTTTGCTTCATTTTCTTCCTGTACAAGAGACAGAGACTGTTGCTCTAAACTGGCTTTCTGTAGAATGACTTAAATAAGCATATCATTGTCAAAATGCAGAGCTTTCAGAATCCAACAGCATCAGGTGGAATAAAACCTTGATGGTGATGTCTGTAATGATGTTCACTTAAGAGGCCTGCTGTTAATGTTTGACCTGTGATCTCTTTAAGGCCTTGTGTATAGAAGGCCCAACCTTCAGGATCTCAGCATGCAACCACATTTGGAGATAAGGTCTTTAAGCAAGTGACTAAGTTAAAATGAGATCTTTATGGTTGAAGTTCTCTAGTTTCATGGGCTTCCCAGGTGTCACTAGTGGTAAAAAGCCTGCCTACCAATGCAGGAGACGTAAGAGACATGGGTTTGATCCCTGGGTCGGGAAGATCCCCTGGAGGAGGGCATGGCAACCTGCTCCAGTATTCTTGCCTGGACATGGCATGGACAGAGGAGGCTAGCAGGCTACGGTCCATAGGATTGTAAAGAGTCAGACACGACTGCAGAGATTGAGCAAGAACGCACACCTATAGTCCCATAGTCCTTACAAGAAGAGGCAGAGACACAGAGCAAGGCCATGTGAGGACACAGCCAAAAGGCGGTCACCTTCAAGGCTGGGAGAGAGGCCTCAGAGGAAAGCTAAGCTGCTGACACCTTGACCTTGAACTTCTAACCTTCGGAACTATGAGAAAATAGATTTCTGTTGTTCTGTTGCCGCTCAGTCTGCAGTATTTTGTTAAGGTATCAAATGAGTACACTTGCCTTGCTCTAGAATCTTCAGCCTCATCTTTCATATTATATGGAACTCAAAGTTCAAGAAATATGAAGAGGGGCTGAGAGTCACTCCCTCTGTATTTATTTTACAGTAACAAGCTTGCAAAACAGCCAAGTTGTCTGTAGGTGACAAGTTAAATACCTGATTGATCCTCCTGGTTAATGCCAGGCTATGGTCAGCAAGATGAGGCTACAGTGTAATCCCAACCCACAGAAGCATGCTCAGGAAATATGACACAGCTGTTTGAAACATCCTTGACTTTGCTGTCACTGATAAAGACATGCACATACACACAAGTGCATGTGTGTATACATTCACACACACACACAATTATACACATACACACACAATTATACACATACACACACAATTATACACATACACATACACAATTATACACAGATGTCCACATCTTAAAGGAAATAAAACAAACTCATACAAGCCTCACTCAGTGAAACATCCTGGAGTCATGAGGAGCTATCATCAGAAAACAAGAGGACGCATGAGAAAACCACGGAGAAGACATGCAATCAATCTCTCTCTGTCTCTTTTAATGTCTCTCCTTTTTTCACTGGACTAATGCTGTTATGGCTGGACATACCACTATCAGATGCTCCGTGGAGCTGCAATCTCACTTTCATAAAGCTTTAGGAGTGATTTGAAGAAACTTCCTGTACAGCCTAACATTGGAGGAAAAAATGTTAGTGAGGCTAGGAATTTCAACAGTTCTTCTACCTTCTTCTGTCCATGCAGTGGCTTGTGAAGGCTGCATCTCTCTCTCTGCCTGGTCACAGGTGTGGTCATGACTGTGATGGCCCCGTCAACTCTCTGCCTGCCATGCGACACTCACTGTCCCTGGGGGGACACCGCAGCACACGAAGTCAAGCAGGGCTGTCCACCCACAGTCTGGCTGGAGGCGCAGCTGGTCCTGGGGAAGAGCGTGGCACTTCATCATCCATTTCGTTGTTAGTAACGTGGTGAAAACCACAGTCAGCTCCTCTCCTAAATCACAGACGTTACAGGCAGCAGCAGTTCATAGGGGATCCACATGTCAGCTCCTCTGGCTGTGTGCTACAGGAAGCCAGGAACAGCTCCGCGTCTCAATTAGGTGAGAGTGAGTTTGGTCTGAAGGGTGAACAAGCACCTCTTTCTTCCACCCGGACGGACTCCTGTCCGCCTGCCCTGCTTCTCTCATTAATGTGAGCTTGCAATTATGACACGACGCTCTCAAGACGCAAGTGTTCCTTCATGCCCAGGATGTCTGTGCCTTTTCCTCCCCGTGTGGAAAAGCTCCCACCCATCTGAAAAGTCCAGAAATAAAGCTGTCAGTGTAAGCACGTTAAATCAAGAAATGATGAGAGCAAAGCCACTCACGGATCCTGTCTCCCAACAACGAATCTCTGGAGGGACATTTTCCTGTCAGGGAAGCTCTTTCTAGGAGTGTCCACCTTTGAAAACATTTTGCACTCTTGAGAGAGGCATTAAATTTTATTAAGTCTAAATGAGGTTTATTTTACTTTTATGTGTTTTAATCTGTCTTGGAATGCCATGGGAGCTGTTATTGATGGACACATCTCAGTCCTGTTTGAGTGTGAGCCAAAGATGCAGCTGATAGAGCCAGATTCTTAAACATTATCCATTAACGTGTTGAAGGCATCCGAGCAGTAAAACCATCCAACGGATATTTACAAACGTGAGGCTCTATCGCTGAGATGCCCAGGCATGGCGGATCTATAGAGGGAAAAATTCAATCAAGAGAGATGGATAAGTGTCTAGTGAGCCTGAAATAAGTGTACACAAGTATAAAACACATTAAAAGGTGGAAGCAAAACAGAAAAGGACAAATAAAAGAGAGACGATAACTTACAGGAGATATGTAGGCAATCATATTGTCTCTATAAAGAGTCTTGCTTCTGGGGAGTTTAAGCTGAATGTTTGATTAGGCATTTATTTAATAAATATGTGTGGCGTCCTTACAGTGCACCTGGCACTCACTAGGCACGTAGGACACTGCCGTCCGTTGGGGGAGTGAGACTGGCTTCACTCTAAAAACTCTGAAGGTGTGGAGAAAATAAGGGAGCAAAAAGTCTTAGTCGAGGCTGGGGATCAGCCTCAGGCGCTGGGGATATTGCAGAAAGACTTTCTGAGCGGCGTAGCAAGACCGTGAGCAAAGACGAAGATAAGGAGGCGTCTGGTGTGGGCCACGGAGGGAACAAAGCGGGGGGCAGAAGCTTGGCGTGGGGTGGGGTGGGGAGCACGCACTGCGATCTGCCCGCGCCGGGTGGTGGGGAGCCCCCGCGCCTGGACACGCAGAGAAGGTGCGGAGACAGCTGAGTGGGCCGCCGGCCCGAGCCGAGGCACGCGCCCTGAGTCCCAGTCGTGGAGAGCGCGCTGAAGTCGCTGAGCAGACACAGTCAGCTCTGCTTTCCGGCAAGTCCATTCTGCCCATACGCAGCAAGCACAACAGGGCCAAAGCGGGCGAGTGGCACCGGACGGAAGCTTTTACGACAGTTTGCGGCCCCTGACGCCCTTTGCGTTTCCTTCTTCGCTGAGCAATGGAGGTCGGCAGTTACTCGCTCGAAGGAGGTCGTTCCAGCCTCTGCCTTCAGGATTGATCCTGCCTGCTCTCCCCGGCGCCTGCTTCAGCGCTTTCACCTGGCGTTGCTCTCTGTCCTCGGGTGGTGGCCATGCAAGTAGAGAGGAGAGCGAGGTTTGAGAGACATCCTGGAGACACAGTCTGTGTGTTTATCACTTCAGTCGACTCAGTCCACACACTGACATTTGAAAGTTACTTTGGTAAACTACCTTTATTTTTTTCTTTCCTATTTCTTCTTAAAATTTTTTAAAAATATAATTGATTTATAATGTGTTAATTCCAGGTGTACAGTAAAGTGATTCATATATATATGAATATACACACACACACACACATATATATATATATATACTTTTTCAGATTCTTTTCCATTATAGGATATTACAAGGTATTTAGTTCCCTATACTAGTGCTGTATATGCAGTAGGTCTTTATTGGTTTTCTATTTTATGTATAGTAGTATTTGTTAATCCCCAGCTCCTAATTTATCCCTCTTGTCCTTTCCCCTTTGGTAACCGTATATTTGTTTTCTATGTCTGTGAATCTATTCCCGTTTTACAAATAAGTTCATTTGCATCATATTTTTAGATCCCACATATAAATGATATCATATGATATTTGTCTTTCCTTGTCTTACTTCACTTAGTATGATGACCTCTAGGTTCATCCATGTTGCTGCTAATAGCATTATTTCTTTCTTTTTTATGGCTGAGTAATATTCTATTGTATATTTCTTACATATATATATATAGTAAGTGTTTTTTTAATATATATATACACATATACATATATCCTGAATGTATATTCTTTATCCATTCATCTGTCAATGGACACTTAGTTTGCTTCCATGTCTTGGCTATTGTAGATACTGCTGCTGTGAAAATTAGGGAGAGTGTATCTTTTTAAATTAGAGTTTTCTCTGGATATCAATTCAAGAATTCCAGCTTTTTTCCCTCTCCAAACAACTTTCTCCCCTAAGATTTCCATAAAGATCATTAATGTAATCTTCACCTAAAGAAGTCTTTATAACATAAAAGGAACAAGTTCTATTACTCTATTAAAGGTATAATATATATATCTACCAGGTACAGATCTAAATGCTTTGCATGAATTAAGTCATTTAAGCCCACAGTGTTAGGTACTTCAAACATAAAAACTCTTTTAATCATTAAAAAAAATGCAACTTATGGTATAAGTATTCTTGTTCTCATTTTATAGATTTGGAAATTGAGGTCCTTTGCAGTTTCAAGCATATGGGAAACATCTTTTTGATGATAACCTTCTTTATGGTCCTCAAATCATTCTACAGACATCAAACTTCTATCAACTTCATCGATCAATAAAATTCTAGATTCTCAGAATGAGAGAAATTTTGTCGGTACTTTTTCCAGCCCCACAGGCAAGGTTCCTATATGTGTTCTGGGCCTAGAGTACATTTATTCCTTTAGTCATTCCCTCATTGCCCATCAGTTCAGTTCAGTTCAGTCGCTCAGTCGTGTCCAACTCTTTGGGACCCCATGGACTGAAGCACGCCAGGCTTCCCTGTCTATCACCAATGCCCTGAGCCTACCCAAACTCATGTCCATTGAGTTGGTGATGCCATCTAGCCATCTCATTCTCTGTCATCCCCTTCTCCTCCTATATAGATTCTTTGTCTAGATGGTCACTGCTATTAAAGGTACTCTGCCTGTCCTGTCATCCTTCTAAGAGTGGTTTCAGCACTTTTAGTGACAGGGAATTCACTGCCTTCTTGAAGCAGCCTATTCTGTTGTATATTTAGTTTCTTTGTGGCCTGGGTTCAGTCCCTGGTGAGGGAACTGAGATCCAGCAAACTGTGTGGCCAAAAAGAAAAAAGAATGTGGTCTTGCTTATTCAGTCTGTGAGATTTCTTGTATTGAGCCCAGACCTATTTCCATCCAACTTGCAACCACTGATCGTAATTTTATCCTTTGAGACCATCTAGAGTAAGTGTAATCTTTTTTCCATGGAACAACTCTTTTAATTGTAGGACCTTTTTCTTTGGGTAAATTTTCACTCCATTCCACCAAGTCTTTTTCTTGGCTCTATATCCTTCATACTTTATGTGGCTCAGTTTCAAATTTCCTTAGCATCTTAATTACTGTCCTCAGGTTGCTCATATCTAAACACATCCCACTTCATCTACATGAGCCTTTCCACGCAGTGTCCAGCACTCTGGCATTTTCTAAGCCTTCTCTCTTCTAAGAAGGGCAGAGAGCAGTTTTCCCTCACTTCGCATTGCCTTGCCTTAACTCATAACACTTGTAATTACATCCTTGTGTTGGTGTCTTAGCCCATGCAAGAGAGCGAGAGGGGTGAAGATCATGAACCAGTTTTGTTTTCAGTAGTATCTATAGCACAGTGCCTGGCATGAATAAATGTGTCACAAATGTTCATGAAATGAGTGAATGACTAACTGAATGAGTGGTTTACTGCTCTTAAGACACCAAAAAATAGCATGCTGGGTTTTCTAAATTGCAGCGAACTAGAAGATTACAAATGGCCAATAGGTATATGGAAAAAATGCTCATTGTCTCTAACCAATCAGGGAATAGCAAGTCAAAATCACAATGAGATATCACCTTACATCTCTCAGGATGGCTATTGTTCAGTTGCCCAGTCGTATCTGACTCTTCACAACCCCATGGACTGCAGCACATCAGGTTTCCCTGTCCCTCACCATCAGTCATTTTTTAATCAAAAAATGAAATAAAAAGACACCCCCCGCCCCCGAACCAGTGATCTAGAGGTAACTTTTGGAGACATGCTATCCCCATCAGCCCATTTTCAGGAAGGAAAACTGAGACCAGAGAAGTAAATTATTTGCTTAAGGTCACACATCAATGCTCAGAGCAGAACTCTGGCCCATTGATTCCCACTTCAGAGCCAGTGAGTGAAAGGGCCACCCTAGGTCTTGGTGGGGTATGGTGGTGGTGGCGGTGGGCATGAGACAGGCCTTTGCAACCTCTGAGTGCCAGGCACCTTGGGCTCTGCTGGGACCCTGGGCAGAGCACAGGGAGGTAGTCCTTGCAGCTAAGGCTTCACTTCCAGGGCAGGAGCTAACTCAGTGGGATGGGGCTGTGTTCAAGGCAGCTTTGGGCCGCAGCTGTGTATTCAGGGCTTTTTCAGGGCCTGCATAAGGCTCAAATATTGATTTAGCATCTTTCGTCTAAGATCTCAGCTGTACTGGGAAAGGACTGACAATAAGAAACCGCTAGGGATATACCTGGAGAATTATTCCAGGGAAATGAAGTGTTGGCAGCACCATGAAATAAATTCCGTTTTTGTTCTGCTCAGGCTCACCGAGAGGAAGGAAGGAAGCCGAGGCCATTACCGTTCTTAGCGAACAAAGCGAGTCTGGATGTCAGTTGCTGCTTTCCCCTGTAGATGCTGTTCATAGACATGTCTGGCCTGATCACAGGAGAATTATGGCTCTCATACCATAAACAGCACTGATCCGTAGCCTCCCTCTGAGACTATGAGGGGGATTCTGCATTAGTATTTTACAACTTGAAACAATGTATAATGTAAGCCCCTAATCTGATGGTAATGGTCCACTCTGTCACCCTGAGCTACACCAGCGCCAGTGACAGCCTGAGTGACGCCTGCCCGTCTGGGGCTCTGTGGCTTGGCATGACTTCATTCAGTCCTCACAGCAGCGCTTACCCCCATTTTATAGGTGAGGGAATCGGGGTTCCGGGAGTGCCAATTTTGAAATCACGTCTCCCTAACTCTAGAGTCAGTGTTCTTAACCCTGTGCGCTGTGCTTGCATAATGTGCTGGGAAAACGACTGTTAACCTAGTTGTGGCTCTCTTGTTTTAAGCAAAAATTTTCTTTTCCCTGGCTTTCACATATTGCTTTCTGCTTTGAGTCCCTTTACAGTCCTCCTGCTCCAACTTTGTGTGTGTGTGTGAACTCAGTCGAGTCTGGCTTTGAGACCCCATGGACTGTACCCCACCAGGCTCCTCTGTCCATGGGATTTCCTAGGCAAGAACCCTGGAGTGAGTTGCCATTTCCTACTCCAAGGGACTTTCCTGACCCTGGAATTGAATCTGTGTCTCCTGCTTTGAAAGGCAGATTCTTTACCACTGAGCCACATAGTACCCTGTCTCTACTCATCTTGCTGGATTCCATGCAGGTACCCCTACTTCTAAGAATCTCTCTTTGGCCCCTCCTTCTCATCTGACTTTGCCTCTCCCCTTCATCACAGTTCTGCCATTAAATAATGATTCTATTTCCCCACTGCTAGACCATGGATCCTTTGAGGTAAATGGCCATTACTTATTGAGCCTGTGTCCCCAGTGCCAGGCATAAATTGGTTTTCTTTCTAGATTTCATTTATTATATGAAAGATAAGACTCTGAAACACCTGAAAATTGGTAGCAGCATTTTTCTAATCACAAGATGATGGGAGGTGGTTTTAAAGTTTACCTTCCTCCTTGCTTTCAGCAGTATCCCCAGGAGAGTACTTGGCTCGAGCAGATACACAGTGAAGTGAATGTGGGGCTTCCCTGGTGGTTCAGTGGTAAAGAATCCATCGCAATGCAGAAGACGTGAGAGACATTGGTTCAATCCCTGTGTTGGGAAGATGCCCTGGAGAAGGAAATAGTAACCTGCTGTAGTATTTTTGCCAGGAAAATCTCATGAACAGAGGAGCCTCATGGGCTGCAGTCCATATGGTTGCAAAGAGTCAGACATGACTGAGCATGCATAGTTGGTTTCAGTTCAATTCAGTCACTCAGTCATGTCCAACTCCTTGCGACCTCACAAATCGTAGCATGTCACCCCCCCCCACCCCTCCGTCCATCACCAACTCCCGGAGTTCACACAGATTCACATGCATCAAGTCAGTGATGCCATCCAGTCATCTCATCCTCTGTTGTCCCCTTCTCTTCCTGCCCCTAATCCCTCTCAGCAGCAGGGTCTTTTCCAATAAGTCAACTCTTCACATGAGGTGGCCAAAGTATTGGAGTTTCAGCGTCAACATCATTCCTTTCAATGAACACCCAGGACTGGTCTCCTTTAGGATGGACTGGCTGGATCTCCTTGTAGTTCAAGGGATTCTCAAGAGTTTTCTCCAACACCACAGTTCAAAAGCATCAATTCTTCAGTGCTCAGCTTTCTTCACAGTCCGACTCTCACATCCATACATGACCACAGGAAAAACCATAGCCTTGACTAGACGGACCTTTGTTGGCAAAGTAATGCCTCTGCTTTTCGATATGCTGTCTAGGTTGGTCATAACTTCCTTCCAAGGAGTAAACGTCTTTTAATTTCATGGCTGCAATCACCATCTGCAGTGATTTTGGAGCCCAAAAAATAAAGTCTGACACTGTTTCCACTGTTTCCCCAGCTACTTCCCATGAAGTGATGGGACCAGATGTCATGATCTTCGTTTTCTGAATGTTGAGCTTTAAGACAACTTTTTCACTTTCATCAAGAGGCTTTTCAGTTCCTCTTCACCTTCTGCCATAAGGGTGGTGTCCTCTGCATATCTGACGTTGTTGATATTTCTCCCAGCAATCTTGATTCCAGCTTGTGTTTCTTCCAAGCCCAGCGTTTCTCATGATGTATTCTGCATAGAAGATAAATAAGCAGGGTGACAGTATACAGCCTTGATGAACTCTTTTTCCTATTTGGAACCAGTCTGTTGTTCCATGTCCAACTCTAACTGTTGCTTCCTAACTTGCATATAGGTTTCTCAAGAGGCAGGTCAGGTGGTCTGGTATGCCCATCTCTTTCAGAATTTTCCACAGTTTATTGTGATCCACACAGTCAAAGGCTTTGGCATAGTAAATAAAGCAGAAATAGATGTTTTTCTGGAACTCTCTTGCTTTTTTGATGATCCAGGAGATGTTTGCAATTGGATCTCTGCCTTTTCTAAAACCAGCTTGAACATCTGGAATTTCACGGTTCGTGTATTGCTGAATCCTGGCTTGAAGAATTTTGAGCATTACTTTACTAGCATGTGAGATGAGTGCAATTGTGCAGTAGTTTGAGCATTCTTTGGCATTGTCTTTCTTTGGCATTGGAATGAAAACTGACCTTTTCCAGTCCTGTGACCACTGCTGAGTTTTCCAAATTTGCTGGCATATTGAGTGCAGCACTTTCACAGCATCATCATTCAGGATTTGAAATAGCTCAATTAGAATTCCATCACCTCCACTAGCTTTGTTCATAGTGATACTTTCTAAGGTCCACTTGACTTCACATTCCAAGATATCTGGCTCTAGGTGAGTGATCATACCATAGTTGGTTTAGCTGACTTAAAAGACTCAGAAAGTCCTACCAAAAATATACTCAACTAAAAAAAAAGAAAAGACCAAGCTCAGGAGGGAATGATGAAGGTCATTCAAGATATCCAAGCACAACCTGGGACTCTGGTGTGAGAGAGACCTGGGTTTAAATCCCAGCTCTATCTACCTGGCACTTTACCTAGCATTAAGTCACTAAAGTCAGTTTCTCCATCTAAAAATGGTAGGTGATAATGCCAAAATTAAAGATCCAGTGAGTGAATTATTTATAATACTACCTATAAGAATCTTAGCACAAAGCTCAGCATCATGTTTGCACTAATAAATGCGACTGTGTACTTCACCCTTTGCAACAGATCTGTGAAGGTCTTGAGATATACTTTTCTGGAAATAAATGTTGCTAATCTGACTTGTAGATGGGGGTGACTAGGTATCCATGATTTCACATCAGTAGTATATAAAGTGTGGAACTAATTTTTTCACGTTGAGTTCTTGGCATAAGCAAACCTCCTTCCACATGACATTCTTTTAGTAAAGTCAGTCACTTGCACATACTGCATTTTATAACATTTTATGGCAATTTTATATGATTTTTTTTCTGTACTGAGAATTACTTAAGGCAGAAGTTGTCTCAAATTCACCTTTCCTTGGGATTTGGACATAGTACAATGCCTGGCATACAGTTGATAATTTTTAACATTTATCACAACTGTCCTTGAAATTTTTTTTAAGTGCAGTTATGTTTTGGGCTTCCCTGGTGGCTGAGTGGTAAAGAATCTGTCTGCCAATTCAGGAGATGCTTCTTAGATCCCTGGGTCTGGAAGATCCCCTGTAGCAAGAGCTATAGGTAGGTGTGACACTTACCTCTTCTATAGGTTATTCTGACTTTGAGAGTTGCCTGGAAAAGTGGGTAAGATGCAGGTGAAGGTGCTGGTAAGGTTGGAGGAGACAAATGCAGTAAGTCCCCTGCAGGCACTAGTGGGAAAGAATCTGCCTGCCAGTGCAGGTGACAAAAGAGACGTGGGTTCGATCTCTGGTTGGGAAGATCCCCTGGAGGAGGACATGGCAACCCACTCCAGTGTTCTTGCCTGGAGAATCCCATGGACAGAGGAGCCTGGAGGGCTATTGTCCATGCTCAGACTGAAGTGACTGAGCATGCACACACATGCAAACTTTGAATTTGTGAACTTTCAAGGATGTGAGTGTGCCCCTCCGTGCCAGCTGTTGTACTGTACTACTCTACTTTTCAAGATACTGTATTGAAGGTTAAAAACATTTCCTTTGTTTTGGGGGTTTGTTTTTAATGTATCATTTGTGTGAAAAGTAGTATTACAGTACAGTACTAGATAGCTGATTGTGTTAGTTGGCTACCTAGTTGGATTTAAGAACGAATTGGACTTAACAGACACATTCCCAGAATGGAAGTTGATTATATGCAGGGGATGTACTGTATAAGTGCCGATAGAAACCTTATTGCAGCAGAACAGAATGCCTGCTGTTCCGGGGCAACTCCAACAGTGCAGAACTTGGATGTGGATCCAGCAGGCTGGTGACGGGTCACTGAGGTAGAGACACTATCAGAGTCCAGGCGGGGGAAAATCACCAGGCAACCTTGAAATGTGATGTGGTCCCTAATCACTGGCTTGAACATGAGGGAAAGATTGGGTCTCTGGGAGATGGACTGACTGGAGCTAAGTAGGACTTCTATTGCAGAGGCACGGTGCTGCTGGGGATATTGCTAAGTCAGGTGCAGAAACAAGAACTAGCACCTGAGATGGGGTCTGATGGGCCGCATCTTTTTCTTTATGGCGCAGACACAGCTCAGGCATCTCCCTACTGTACTTCCTTCTGCCTCTTGCATTGCAGTCATCAACACTGGTACTGCAGTGATCTGCTTATATTTCTGCCTCCCTCGCTATATGATGAACAGCTTGACAGCATCAGCCATGTATTATTGTTGTTTATTTGTCTTCATGTCCATAGGACTTAGAGCTTGGCCGATGATACCTGCATCTTAATTATGGAATAAGTGGGTGGCTGGGTGGATTTGTGAATGATTATTTTCCTTCCCTTCTCCACGCCTCTGTTAGGAGAGAGGTGTTTACATCCCTCTAGCAGGAAAAAGGGCTTCCCAGGTGGCTCAGTGAGTAAAGAATACGCCTACCATGCAGGAGATGCAGGTTTGATCCCTGGGTTGGGAAGATCATCTGGAGAAGGAAATGGCAGCCCAGTGCAGTGTTCTTGCCCGGAGAATCCCATGGACAGAGGAGCCTGGAGGGCTACAGTCCATGGGGTCACAAAGAGTTGGACATGATTGAAGTGACTGAGCACAGCAGAAAAACAGGGCCCTCCTGGGAGCTGAAGAAGGATTAAATGCACCTGTGGGAATTAAATGGTCAAGTTGTGGGAAAAGGTGAACCAAAGAGGTGGGGACCAAAAGAGGAAGAACTGGACTTCTAGATGTTGGTCACTGACACCTTAGTGTGGCTGAATCTGTGATGCCTTTTTTTTTTTCTCTCCTTTATCAACACGGCTAATCGGAGAGTGATGAAGGTGGGAAGGAGGAAGAAAAAGTTTACAATGATAATATATTCTTGCAGTTACTTTATTTATATCTTCAAATTTAAACCTTAAACAGTTCTTGTAAAACGGATTTATTATTACCCCAACAAAGATGTGGAAATGGAGCAATTTGCTTAAGGTCACAGGGGTACTCCAGGGCAGTCTGTAGTCGGTGGTACTTACTGGTGAGTGCTTACCTTAACTTGGGTCCTGAGGATAGAATACGGGAATTATGAACACATTGGATGCCTGAGGGGAGGGAGTCTGGTCTCCTATTTCCCGTCAATGCCTCTGACACACCCAATAGGACCTCTACGACATGAAGTACCTTCTAGGGAGGATTTCATCAGTCCTAATTGGTTTCTTCTTCTTTTTTTTGGTTTTTATATTTTTATTTTTTATTTTTTAAATTAATTTTTATTTTTCAGTTTGTTTTGCTTTAAAATACTGTATTCATTTTGCTATACATTGACATGAATCAGCCACAAGTGTACATGAACTCCCAATCCCGACCCCCNTTTCTTTAATATAACCTCATTATTACTTTTATATCCTACTCCTACAAACATTCAAGTTCTTCTTAGGAAAGTTTGTAATTCTTGGTAAATCTCTATTGGATCTGATCTAAATCTATTATTAATTAAAACAAAATTATAAAAACATTTTATTGTGATGTAAATTTAAATAAAATTTAAATTTATCAAAAAAGTCTAAAATTAATTGTTTAAAATAATGTCAAATTTGTTTCACATTGGCCAAACACTGCAAGAACCTGTCCTTAAATATTCCACTCTGACTATACTTAACATTAGCAGAAATTTAATAAATGCTTTTAATAACACCATTGGCAAAAGTGATCAAATTCAGAACTATGAAATGCAGACCACAATTTCCACAAATATTCAGTAATATTTTTTAAAAGGATTGCATTAACCTATAACTTATAACCAATTCATTTGAGCTTATTCAGGAACAAAGATATTGCTCAGTATCAGTTCAATCAATTAATACCATAAATTTCCCAGTTTTTAAAATATACTAGTGGCTTTTATGAATTCAAAAAGCTTTCAGTTAAGTTCAGTTCAGTCGCTCTTGTGTCCTGCTCTTTGCGACTCCATGAACTTGATCAAGCCAGGTCTTCCTGTCCATCACCAACTCCTGGAGTCCACCCAAACCCATGTCCATCAAGTGGGTGATGCCATCCAGCCATCTCATCCTCTGTTATCACTTCTCCTCCTGCCATCAATCCTTCCCAGCATCAGGGTCTTTACAAATGAGTCAGCACTTCACATCAGGTGGCCAAAGTATTGCAGTTTCAGTTTCAGCATCAGTCCTTCCAAGGAACACCCAGGACTGATCTCCTTAGGATGGACTTGTTGGATCTCTTTGCACTCCAAGGGACTCTCAAGAGTCTTCTCCAACACCACAGTTCAAAAGCATCAATTCTTCAGCGCTCAACTTTCTTTATAGTCAAACTCTCACATCCATGCATGACTATTGGAAAAACCATACCCTTGACTAGATGGACCTTTGTTGGCAAAGTAATGTCTCTACTTTTTAATATGCTGTCTTAGTTGGTCATAACTTTCCTTCCAAGGAGTAAGCGTCTTTTAATTTTAAGGAACACCCAGGACTGATCTCCTTAGGATGGACTTGTTGGATCTCTTTGCACTCCAAGGGACTCTCAAGAGTCTTCTCCAACACCACAGTTCAAAAGCATCAATTCTTCAGCGCTCAACTTTCTTTATAGTCAAACTCTCACATCCATGCATGACTATTGGAAAAACCATACCCTTGACTAGATGGACCTTTGTTGGCAAAGTAATGTCTCTACTTTTTAATATGCTGTCTTAGTTGGTCATAACTTTCCTTCCAAGGAGTAAGCGTCTTTTAATTTCATTGCTGCAATCACCATCTGCAGTGATTTTGGAGCCCAGAAAAATAAAGTCAGCCACTGTTTCCCTATCTATTTCCCATGAAGTGATGGGACCAGATTGCCATGATCTCTGTTTTCTGAATGTTGAGCTTTGAGACAACTTTTTCACTCTCCAATTTCACTTTCATCAAGAGGCTCTTTAGTTCCTCTTCACTTTCTGCCATAAGGGTGGTGTCATCTGCATATCTGAAGTTACTGATATTTCTCCCAGCAACCTTGATTCCTCTCCCAGCAATCTTGATTCCAGCTTGTGCTTCTTCCAGCCCAGCATTTCTCATGATGTACTCTGCATAGAAGTTAAATAAGCAGGCTGACAATATACAGCCTTGACGTACTCTTTTTCCAATTTTGAACCAGTCTGTTCCATGTCCAGTTCTAACTGTTGCTTCCTGACCTGCATACAGGTTTCTCTAGAGGAGGTCAGGTCTAGTATTCCCATCTCTTGAAGAATTTTCCACTGTTTATTGTCATCCACGTAGTCAAAGGCTTTGGCATAGTCAATAAAGCAGAAATAGATATTTTTCTGGAACTCTGTTCCTTTTTCCATGATCCACCAGATGTTGGCAATTTGATCTCTGGTTCCTCTGCCTTTTCTAAAACCAGCTTGAAAGTCTGGAAGTTCACGGTTCACATATTACTGAAACCTGGCTTGGAGAATTTTGAGCATTGCTTTTCTAGCATGTGAGATAACTGCAATTATGTGGTAGTTTGTGCATTCTTTGGCATTGCTTTTCTTTGGGGTTGGAATGAAAACTGACTTTTTTCAGTCCTGTAGCCACTGCTAAGTATTCCAAATTTGCTGGCATATTGAGTACAGCACCTTCACAGTGTCATCTTTCAGGATTTGAAATAGCTCAACTGGAATTCCATCACCTCCAGAAGCTTTGTTCATAGAGATGCTTCCTAAGGCCCACTTGACTTCACATTCCAGTATATCTGGCTCTAGATGAGTGATCACACCATCATGATTATCTGGGTTGTGAAGATCTTTTTTGTACAGTTCTTCTGTGTATTCTTGCCACCTCTTTTTAATATCTTTTGCTTCTGTTAGGTCCAGACCATTTCTGTCCTTTATCGAGCTCATCTTTGCATGAAATGTTCCCTTGGTATCTCTAATTTTCTTGAAGAGATCTCTAGTCTTTCCCATTCTATTGTTTTCCTCTATTTCTTTGCATTGATCACTGAGGAAGGCTTTCTTAGCTCTCCTTGCTATTCCTTGGAACTCTGCATTAAAATGAGTATATCTTTCCTTTTCTCCTTTGCTTTTTGCTTCCCTTCTTTTCCTTACTAGGACACTACTATGTGCCAGACACTGAAAGAACATTACTTTCAGAGAACAAAAGAATGAACATTACCTCCTGACTATGTTAATATTGAATTTCCCAATATCAAAAAATGAGCGACCTGATTCTTTAGAAAAGTCAGTTTTGAATATGAAAAACATGTTAACTTCTCTTTGCCTCTTTTTTGTATAATTCCTAATAAAAAGATGTCAGGGAATAGAGCAAAGGAGATGTAGGGTTCTTTTGTTGTAAGCAAGTTTGTCTCTGAGAAACCTAAGAAAGGTTATAATGGGTATGACATAGGATAGGGTGCTTACAGGCCTGAAGCAAAGGTTAATAAGTTGGATGCAGAGAGTGTAGAAAATCAACACTAAGATCTCAGTAATAGGAACTGAATGAGAATCTGGGATGATGAAGTTAGAATGAATTAATTCCATCTATTTAATTCATATTTTCATGACCCCATTCAAGATCCAAAATTGAGGGTGACAGAATCCCTTTGCCTAAGCTTAGGTTGCATAAGCTTGAATATTGAGCTGTTGAATGTGGAAAGATGTAATAGAGGAAAACTTCAGATCTCTTAAGGGATGAGAAATACAAGAATTTATAATCAAACTTTTGTGCTCCTGTTCAGTTGTGTGTGACTCTGCAACCCCATGGACTGTAGCCTACCAGGTTTCTCTGTGCATGGGATTTTCCATGCAAGAATACTGGAGTAGGTTGCTATTTCCTCCTCCAGGGGATCTTGCCAACCCAGGGATGGAATCCACAGCTCCTGCATTTGCAGGTGAATTCTTTACCACTGAGACACCTGGGAAGCCCCATAATCCAAATTTAACCATACACAATTCATCAGAAGGAAACTAGTATGCTGTTTATTGTAAATAGAAGCTGGATTGTTAACACTAATTAAAAATGTATATCATGGTTTCTTAACTTTTCTATCATGAACCACCCTGCACCCAACCAAATCCAAAGAGATATATGAATGACATCTCCAAATATCTAATAGGTTTTTAAACTACTTTTCAGGAGAAGTGAGCCTCTATTTTCATATAGAAAGTTCCTGAATATATAGATGCTGATCAACCCTGGGATTTCTTTGGAAGGAATGATGTTCAAACTGAAGCTCCAGTACTTTGGCCACCTCATGCGAAGAGTTGACTCATTGGAAAAGACCTGATGCTGGGAGGGATTGGGCGCAGGAGAAGGGGACGACCAAGGATGAGATGGCTGGATGGCATCATGGACTCAATGGACATGAGTCTGAGTGAACTCAGGGAGTTGGTGATGGACAGGGAGGCCTGGCATGCTGCGATTCATGGGGTCGCAAAGAGTCGGACACGACTGAGCGACTGAACGGAACGGAACGGAATGTCTACGTATGATTGTCAAATAACTATTCAAGTAGAGGTAGGTGATAAGGTGAAACAAACTTTAACTTCATAATAGCTGACAGTTAGACTACTGACCGCCTAAAACAATGAAGTTGCTCAGTTTTCGATACAGCGGTGTTAATATATCATGGTTGCCACTAGATAATTGTTTGGCTGTAAATATATAATTGTAAAAACACTTATAGTGCCTTTTGGACATTTTATCCGGGGAACAAGATTATACCACCAAATGAAAGAACTGATTCTGCAGCTAATGCAATACGGTAGCTATTTGGTCGAGATCCTTTGATAATGTCCTTGTAAATGCTGAACCAGTCAATTCAGAAAGAAATATTGGGAAGAAATTGGGCTAAAGAGGAAAATAAAGTTGAGATAAAAAGTAAATGTTAGTTTTTTTTTTCTTTGATTTCCTCATTAAAGAAAATCTGGTAAGTTTAAGAAATTAATCAAAGAATAAACTGATACTTAGGAGGGCAGAACTGAAGAAGTGATAAAATGTTCTAAAGAAATGTATATAAGCAACACCCGCAGCACCTTTGTCTCTAAAATCAGCTATGATCAGTTCTAGAGATCAGCTCTCCACTACGGCAAAGCATCTGATGAATGACAAAGCAGGCACTTGAATAAGGCTAAGTACCTTTGTCCAGGGCAATGAAAATGCAGTAATCACCAAAGGACAGGTCAGCAAATTATTGCATCTTTGCATATTTATAAGGGGTCACAAGGCTACCAGAACTTTGAAATCCTTAAATTTAAGGTTACTATTTTAAAGAATCAAAAACAGATGCACTAACTATTGAAAAGAATTGGTAATGACATGTTAAAATTGAACACAAGGTTGCAAAAATAGTTGCTAATGCTATTTTCATTTTTTTTGTATTTTCTCAAATCACCTAATGATAACTGATTATGAGATACTCATCATAATGCAAATATCTAACATGACTGAATGTTATTTATGAAGCATATGGCATGTTATTGACATTTTAACATAAGCTATGATCAATAGGCATGAATATTTTTCTTCAAATAAAATATAAATGACTATTTAAAGTAATAACCTTCCATAGACTAGCAAAGAGCAGACATTAATATTATGAAGTTTTTTTTTTAATTGTAAAGATAATATCTATCAATGGCTATACTTTTGATTAGAAATCTATGATGAAAAATATTAGTATAGACTATCAACTAGAAGGAGAAAATTAATCAAGAAAACTGGTTTCAAAAAGGCTTGGACACTTTTGACTTTCCAGTACATTCTCTTTCTGTAAACACTTCTTTTCTTCATGCAGTGATTCCATGATTTAGAAATCCAAGGTGATTCAATACAGGTAAGATCTATTAAAATCTAAGAATCTCTGATTCTGCAATTCTTCTTAGAAAAGAAGAAAAAAACATATAAGGCAATAAATACCAAAAGTTTAAAACTAGGAAAAGAGAATTGAAATATTGCAAGTGCTTAGCTCTGTATCATTAGTTTTTGTCTATTTTTTACTAATTCACCAATAAAATAAAGTATTTGTAATTAATAAAAGGATATCTAATAAAAGCCTACTGATATTGATTTCCTTGGATTTCACAGGAAG
The DNA here is from genome assembly GCA_006408695.1 of Aepyceros melampus. Classification (NCBI taxonomy): domain Eukaryota; kingdom Metazoa; phylum Chordata; class Mammalia; order Artiodactyla; family Bovidae; genus Aepyceros; species Aepyceros melampus. The sequence goes on from SJXQ01009032.1 coordinate 212,829, forward strand.
TACAAATATTAAGGAAATAATGAATCTTTGCTTAAAGGATACCAGTAGCCTATTACAAAGTTGGAAACAAGAAGCTTTAGCTTCTAATTCAGATATACTTAGGAATTCCAACACAACAGATGCCTAGAATGATAGACAAATTGTCATCCATACAGTATATCCTTAATTTCTTTATATACTAATGTATTGCAAAACAATAAACTGATCAGAATTACATAAACAAAAAAAAATCTGTAAAACTAAGCTTTTGTTAGGTTAAATATATACCACATTGAAAGGATCTTAACAATTTTTCTTTAAAACTCAATTTTAATTGTCTTGACCCGAGGGCAGCTGCAAGCTTGAGAATTGACAATTTATGGACTTTATGAACCTGTTTACTCTGTCATTCATGAAAGAATTTACTTTAGCAATTGCCGCACGCCATGTTACATATACTAGCTATGAATGAACTAACATATTCTTAAAGAAACAATAGTAACATATTAAGAAAATAGCATTGTTGGTAATATATGCTTGAAATTAATATAATTGAGAAATTATTTTAAGAGTTAAGTTAGATAAATATTTTCTACCAAAGGACATTAGTAAAAAATGCTGCAGTCAATGGGAAGTTCAGCTGCAATAATTTGATTTGCTCCCTTAGTCAATCTTTATAGAACATTCAACACAGAGTAGAATAGGTACTGGGTTACAAAAGATGAAAGATAGCTCTTCCTGCCTCTGAGACCCTTACATTCCAAAGGAAGCATTTAAAATTCATTCTCCAGCTGAGAATGATAGTGATTTTTTTTTTAATTCTAGGAAATCTACAACTTCCTATTGAATACTGAAAGTTAAAAATCTAATTTTTACTTTGTATTAAAAAGAAGGGTAAACTGAAGCTACAGAGTAAAAATTTCTATGAACATAATCATATGTGCCATATATATATAATAGTTTGAAGATTTATGTCACAAGCTTGTGATAATTTTTTTTGACCCCTAACTCCTTTATTCCTAGTAACATTTGTTAGACATTTAAAAAACTGAAAAAGGGCTTTTTTTTTTCTTTTGCTTTTCAGACGAATAATTTTAAGTAAATATAAAATGTGGCAGAGAATAAAGCAATGTCCATGATATTGGCTTGAGGGGGAAAAAGAGGAAAAACTAGGCTTTAACCTTGGCTCTCAGTTCGGTACAGTTCAGTCGCTCAGTCGTGTCCGACTCTTTGCGACCCCATGAATCGCAGAATGCCAGGCCTCCCTGTCCATCACCAACTCCTAGAGTTCACTCAGACTCACGTCCATCGAGTCCGAGATGCCATCCAGCCATCTCATCCCGGTCGTCCCCTTCTCCTCCTGCCCCCAATCCCTCCCAGCATCAGGGTCTTTTCCAATGAGTCAACTCTTCGCATGAGGTGGCCAAAGTACTGGAGTTTCAGTTTTAGCATCATTCCTTCCAAAGAAACACCAGAGCTGATCTCCTTCAGAATGGACTGCTCGGATCTCCTTGCAGTCCAAGGGACTCACAAGAGTCTTCTCCAACACCACAGTTCAAAAGCATCAATTGTTCGGCACTCAGCCTTCTTCACAGTCCAACTCTCACACCCATACATGACCATAGGAAAAACCATGGCCTTGACTACAGACCTTAGTCAGCAAAGTAATGTCTCTGCTTTTGAATATACTATCTAGGTTGGTCATAACTTTTCTTCCAAGGAGTAAGCGTGTTTTAATTTCATGGCTGCAGTCACCATCTGCAGTGATTTTGGAGCCCCCAAAAATAAAGTCTGACACTATTTCTACGGTTTCCCCATCTATTTCCCATGAAGTGATGGGACCAGATGTCATGATCTTCGTTTTCTGAATGTTGAGCTTTAAGCCAACTTTTTAACTTTCCTCTTTCACTCTCATCAAGAGGCTTTTTAGCTCCTGTTCACTTTCTGCCATAAGGGTGGTGTCATCTGTATATGTGAGGTTATTGATATTTCTCCCAGCAATCTTGATTCCAGCTTGTGTTTCTTCTAGTCCCACGTTTCTCATGATGTACACTGCACATCAGTTAAATAAGCAGGGTGACAATATATAGCCTTGACATACTCCTTTTCCTATTTGGAACCAGTCTGTTGTTCCATGTCTAGTTTTAACTGTTGCTTCCTGATCTGCATATAGCTTTTTCAAGAGACAGGTCAGGTGGTCTGGTATCACCATCTCTTTCAGAATTTTCCACAGTTTTTTGTGATCCACACAGTCAAAGGCTTTGGCATAGTCAATAAAGCAGAAATAGATGTTTTTCTGAAACTCTTGCTTTTTCAATGATCTAGCAGATGTTGGCAATTTGATCTCTGGTTCCTCTGCCTTTTCTAAAACCAGCTTGAACATCAGGGAGTTCACGGTTCATGTATTGCTGAAGCCTGGCTTGGAGAATTTTGAGCATTCCTTTACTAGCATGTGAGATGAGTGCAACTGTGTGGTAGTTTGAGCATTCTTTGGCATTGCCTTTCTTTAGGATTGAAACGAAAACTGACATTTTCCAGTCCTGTGGCCACTGCTGAGTTTTCCAAATGTGCTGGCATATTGAGTATAGCACTTTCACAGCATCATCTTTCAGGATTTGAAACAGCTCAACGGGAATTCCATCACCTCCACTAGCTTTGTTTGTAGTGATGATTTCTAAGGCCCACTTGACTTCACATTCCAAGATGTCTGGCTCTAGATTAGTGATCACATCACCATGATTATCTGGGTCTTGAAGATCTTTTTTGTCCAGTTCTTCTGTGTATTCTTGCCACCTCTTCTTAATATCTTCTGCTTCTGTTAAGTCCATACCATTTCTGTCCTTTATTGAACCCATCTTTGCATGAAATTTTCCCNCACATTCCAGGATGTCTGCCTCTAGGTGAGTGATCACACCATCATCATTATCTGGGTCATGAAGATCTTTTTTGTACAGTTCTTCTGTGTATTCTTAATATCTTCTGCCTCTGTTAAGTCCATACCATTTCTGTCCTTTATTGAACCCATCTTTGCATGAAATGTTCCCTTGGTATCTCTAATTTTCTTGAAGAGATCTCTAGTCTTTCCCATTCTTTTGTTTTCCTCTATTTCTTTGCATTGATCGCTGAAGAAGGCTTTCTTATCTCTCCTTGCTATTCTTTGGAACTCTGCGTTCAGTTGCTTATATCATTCCTTTTCTCTTTTGCGTTTCGCCTCTCTTCTTTTCACAGCTATTTGTAAGGCCTCCCCAGACAGCCATTTTGCTTTTTTGCATTTCTTTTCGATGGGGATGGTCTTAATCCCTGTCTCCTGTACAATGTCACGAACCTCCATCCATAGTTCATCAAGCCCTCTATCAGATCTAGTCCCTTAAATCTATTTCTCACTTCCACTGTATAATCATAAGGGATTTGATCTAGGTCATACCTGAATGGTCTAGTGGTTTTCCCTACTTTCTTCAATATAAGTCTGAATTTGGCAATAAGGAGTTCATGATCTGAGCCACAGTCAGCTCCTAGTCTTGTTTTTTCTGACTGTATAGAGGAGCTTCTCCATCTTTGGCTGCAAAGAATATAATCAATCTGATTTTAGTGTTGACCTTCTGGTGATGTCAATGTGTAGTCTTGTGTTGTTGGAAGCGGGTGTTTCCTATGATCAGTGCACTCTCTTGGCAAAACTCTATTAGACTTTGCCCTGCTTCATTCCACATTCCAAGGCCAAATTTGCCTGTTACCCCAGGTGTTTCTTGACTTCCTACTTTTGCATTCCAGTCCCCTATAATGAAAAGGACATCTTTTTGGGTGTTAGTTCTAAAAGGTCTTGTAGGTCTTCATAGAACCGTTCAACTTCAGCTTCTTCATTGTTACTGGTTGGGGCATAGGCTTGGATTACTGTGGTATTGAATGGTTTGCCTTGGAAATGAACAGAGATCATTCTGTTGTTTTTGAGACTGCATCCAAGTACTGCATTTCGGACTCTTTTGGTGACCATGATGGCTACTCCATTTCTTCTAGGGATTCCTGCTCATAGTAGTAGATACAATGGTCATTTGAGTTAAATTCACCCATTCCAGTCCATTTTAGTTCACTGATTCCTAGAATGTCGACGTTCACTCTTGCCGTCTCCTGTTTCACCACTTCCAATTTGCCTTGATTCATGGACCTAACATTCCAGGTTCCTATGCAATATTGCTCTTTACAACATTGTACCTTGCTTCTATCACCAGTCACATCCACAACTGGGTATTGTTTTTGCTTTGGCTCCATCCCTTCATTCTTTCTGGAGTTTTTTCTCCACTGATCTCCAGTAGCATACTGGGCACTTACCGACCTGGGGAGTTCCTCTTTCAGTGTCCTGTCATTTTGCTTTGCTGCTGCTAAGTCACTTCAGTTGTGTCCGACTATGTGCAATCCCATAGACAGTAGCCCACCAGGGTCCTCCGTCCCTGGAATTCTCCAGGCAAGAACCCTGGAGTGGTTTGCCATTTCCTTCTCCAATGCATGAAAGTGAAAAGTGAAAGTGAAGTCACTCAGTTGTGTCTGACCCTCAGCGACTCCATGGACTACAGCCTTCCAGGTTCCTTCATCCATGGGATTTTCCAGGCAAGAGTACTGGAGTGGGGTGCCATTGCCTTCTCCGATCATTTTGCTTTGACATCCTATTAACTGATCTTTACTATCTTATAAAGAAGTCTGCCTTTAGGAAAGGAAGAGAATGTGACAAAAGAATCCTGAAACACTTTTCTGTGGTATATATTTTATTTTTTAGATTCCATATATCAAAATTAGTGGTAAAATAGAAGGGAATTGCTGGATCATATGTAGTTCTATTTTTAGTTTTTTGAGAAGCCTGTACAGAGACTGCAGCCATGAAATTAAAGGACATTTACTCCTTGGAAGGCAAGTTATGACCAACCTAGAGAGCATATTGAAAAGTAGAGACATTACTTTGTCAACAAAGGTCCATCTAGTCAAGGCTATGGTTTTTTCAGTGGTCATGTATGGACGTGAGAGTTGGACTGTGAAGAAAGCTGAGTGCCGAAGAAGTGATGCTTTTGAAATGTGGTGTTGGAGAAGACTCTTGAGAGTCCCTTGGACTGCAAGGAGATCCAACCAGTCCATTCTAAAGGAGATCAGCCCTGGGATTTCTTTGGAAGGAATGATGCTGAAGCTGAAACTCCAGTACTCTGGCCATGTCATGTGAAGAGTTGACTCATTGGAAAAGACTCTGATGCTGGGAGGGATTGGAGGCAGGAAGAGAAGGGGACAACAGAGGATGAGATGGCTGGATGGCATTACTGACTCGATGGACGTGAATTTAAGTTTAAGTGAACTCCGGGAGTTGGTGATGGACAGGGAGGCTGTGTGCTGCGATTCATGCGGCCGCAAAGAGTCGAAGACGACTGAGCGACTGAACTGAACTGTACACTGTTTTCCACAGTGGCTGCACTGATTTACATTCCCATCAACAGGGTAGGAGAGTTTCCTTTCTTCCAAATTTTCATCAACATTTGTTATTTGTAGACATTGCAATGGTAGCCATTCTGACTGTTGTGAGGTGATGTATCATTGTGGTTTTGACTTGCACTTCCCTAACAATGTGTGATGTTGAGCATCTTTTCATGTGCCTGTTAGCCATCTATATGTCTTCTTTGGAAAACATTTATTCACGTCTTCTGTAGATTTTTCAAAATATTTTTATATTGAGTTGTATGAGCTGTTAATGTATTTTGGAAATTAACCACTTATCAGTCACAGCATTTTCAAATATTTTCTCCCATTCAGTAGGTTGTCTTTTAGTTTTGAGAATGGTTTGTTCAGCTCCCCAAAAGCTTTTAGGTTTACTAGGCTCTGTTTATTTATTTCTGCTTTTATTTATTTTGCCTTAGGAGACAGATCCAAAAATAAACAATGCTACAATTTATGTCAAACCGTGTTCTGCCTATGTTCTCTTCTGGGAGATTTATGGTTTCAGGTCTTACATTTAGGTCTTTAATCCATTTTGACTGTACTTTTGCTTACAAAGTGAAGACTAAAACACTTTTTATTTAACTAATAAACCTATATCCCAATAAAATTCTTTTTAAAAACAGCAAAAATAAAATAAACCTACAATATTGTAAGAAACAGTACAATTAACCAAAATTCATTTCAGATCCTAATAAATTTGCACCTTACTATTCTTAAACTACAAATGAATTCATTAGAAGAAAGAACCTAACCATTTCAGTGCGAAAAGTCATCTCCCGTTCTAAGGCTGAGAGGTGAGAAAAATGACGATCATTTTCAAAAAGTGTTACCAAATGTACCCTAGAAGAAAAATAACATGTTTCAAAAGCAGGGCTAAACTAACTATTATAAACAAAGTAAAAAAACCATAAGAAGAAGAAAGAATAAATTTTTACAATAAATATTGAGATAACTTTATAGGTTGCCAATTTGTATATTTTTTGGCATTTATAATCCAGCACTATAACACAGATAATTGTATATTTCCTGTTCATGGTTCACCGCCTTGTCATGCTGAAGGGGCTTGCATAACTCAATGAAGCTATGAGCCATGCCGTGCAGGGTCACCCAAGATGGATGGATCATAGTGGAGGGTTCTGACAAAACATGATCCACTGGAGCAGGGAGGCCTGGAAAGTTGCAGTCCATGGGGTCGCAAAGAGTCGGACATGACTGGGAGACTGAACAACGACTGTAGATCTAAAACTCTTGTAGATTTCTCCATCATTCTTCCCATTCCAGGCATCTAAATCAGAACTGAGGCATGCTTTTGTTTATCTGTTACTTTTACAAGCGCTTCTAATGTACCAGGTTGGGGAATGTCTCTAACTGTTGAAAAGATTTAGAATATAATTTAAATAAAATTATTTTAAATTAAATCAGTTTTTAAATAAGTAGAACACTACATAAAGTGCCAAAGAAAACAGGACTGTACTTAAAGATATTTCATCAGTACAACTAAAAAAAACACCCAGCTGTAGGTACTGAAATAGGAGCATATGTGACAAGTAAAACTGTAGTCAGCAATTATACTATCCTTAATTATATAGTAGATGCTTTCCAATGAAGTAGAAAAGAAAACAAAATTCCATATGGCAACCCTGTCTTCCATTCACCTTCATTTATACCTAGGACATATACCAGGGTATCACAAGCTGTAGGAAATGTTTCTTACCATTACAGTCTTAGTTCTATTAACAACATCGAGATCTCCCTGCAGAATAATGGTCAGAAAAGCACTGTCCCAACAGGACGTGGGGCAGATCCCATTCTTCCCAAGAGCAGAAATCCTTGAGCTCAGGTAGAAATGAAAATACGTCAGAGGAAAACAATTTTACAGATAGTTTTTACAAATATATCATTTATATAAAATAATGTGTATGTGTATGCACACTGAAAGGCTCATTTAATTCTGAATTACCATTACAGGGTGTTTATCTTCATTTCTACCTGATTTCCAATTGGCAGGTGCTACTAAAACTTTACATAAACCCTAAGTTTATGTCACTGCTGGTGCTGCTAAGTCGCTTCAGTCGTGTCCGACCCCATGCTACCCCATAGACGGCAGCCCATCAGGCTCCTCTGTCCCTGGGATTCTCCAGGCAAGAATACTGGAGTGGGTTGCCATTTCCTTCTCCAATGCATGAAAGTGAAAAGTAAAAGTGAAGTCGCTCAGTCGTGCATGCATACATGCTAAGTTGCTTCAATCGTGCCCAATTCTGTTTGACCCCATGGACAGCAGCCCACCAAGCTCCTCTGTCCACGGGATTCTCCAGGTAAAAATACTGGAGTGGGTTCCCATTTCTTTCTTTCTTATGTCACTAACAACTCTCAATTACTATAAAATGAGGAAGTTTTTTACATGAAATAAACATGAAACTGTACTACAAAAGAAAAAATAGAATTCTAATTCATAAGTTACTATTGCCATAATGCATTCATTTATAAATGTTTCACACATGAGGTTTTTAAAAAGTTTTATACACACACACACACACACATGTTAACTGGTACACATATAGATATTCTATATATACAGCAAGCAGTTCATTTTTTATATATACAAACAGTGATGGTAATTTTTATAATCCAAATGTTTATATATATATATCAAACTGAAACTAATCTTACCAGTGCAAAATCGCCACAAAGGCAGCTGGAAAAAGAAAAAAAGGAAAAAGTCATTAAAAGTTGCTTTATTATAATATGCCTTTAAAATGACTAATAACTTTTAAAACAAACACTGCAATGTTGGAAGCTTCCAATCACGCTTCTCCAGCTATTTTTCCATATTCTCACCATCCTGAGCTCAGTCCTACCATTCTTCAACATTTCTCAGATGTCTAGTTTTATGTCACAATTAGCAAACTATGGTCTATGGTCTGTCTGGGCTGTTTTGTCTGCAAGCTAAAATGGTTGTTAATTTTTTTTAAGAGTTGTAAAAACTAGGAAAGAAGAATAAATAACATGTATGTGGCCTGAAGTTTAAAATTTTTTACTTGGGTCTTTACAGAAAAAGTATATACTCGCTATTGCTAAGTCATTTCAGTCGTGTCTGACTCTGTGTGACCCCATAGACGGCAGCCCACCAGGCTCCCCCGTCCCTGGGATTCTCCAGGCAAGAACACTGGAGTGGGTTGCCATTTCCTTCTCCAATGCATGAAAGTGAAAAGTGAAAGTGAAGTTGCTCAGTCATGTCCGATCCTCAGCGACCCCATGGACTGCAGCCTTCTAGGCTCCTCCTTCCATGGGATTTTCCAAGCAAGAGTACTGGAGTGGGGTGCCATTGCCTTCTCTGCCACATGCAGCAACAAAGTCTTATTACTGCCAAAAAATAAAATAATAAATATTAAAAAGACCACTATCGTCCAGATTTTAGCATACAACTTTTTTTCTACCTAGTCCATACCCAGTCCATTTTACACACTCCTGTCAAATCAATCTCTCTGAAGCACACTTCTGATAGTGTCACTCTATTTAAGTCATTCAATGTCAACATCAAGAATATACTAAATGTCACAAAATTGTTCACTTTAAAAATGGTTAATTTTATGTTATGTGCATTTCACCTCGTTAAAAAAAAATTATTTTCCTAAAGAAAAGAATCCATCAGTGCCACTGAATGATGTTCAAATGCCTTAAGTGTAGACTTGAATTAGACTCCCCATGGCTGGTCCCAACCAATTTTTTGAACATTCTATGTTCTCTTTTTGTACCCTTACTTTTATTTCATATTTTCTTACTTTCATGGCTCTGATTATGCTGTTCTATAGGCCTCTAATACTTGTTCTTTGCTCCACACGTCCAAATATTACCCTTTTTTGGTCCCAATTAAAATCCCACATTTTCCGTAACTAGACATCTGACAAAATCTAAATATGAACCCCTATCTATTATTTCTCAAGTATTGTCTACATGCTCCAGATATGGAGATCCATTCTACTTTAATATCAGCAATCAACTTACGATGGAAAAGAAATCACAGCTTACATTAGGAGACATCTATCTGTGTTTCAATATATAACAGCAGCCAGTCTGAGCAAGGACTAGGCTCAAAATTGATCTTAATGAAACAGCAAAATTAATATCTTCAAAAATTAGGAATGCAAATAAAGAAAAATCTTTCAAGGGCTTAAATAAGAAGGCAATTTAGGCATCAAGCTCCTCAGCAAGATGAAAGTAAATGGATACCAACATGAGGAAATATATTGCCTAATTTGATCCTATTTCCCCTGTGAAAGATTCTCAACTCATTAAAACCAACACATTATTTTGCTTCATTCAAGGTGCAGAAAAATATAAAGTCTGACCTCCCCCTCCCCGAAAGCTATCATTTTCACTAGGGATAAATGACTGCCTTAAGATGACATTTTGTTGGTGACACATGAAGTTATCACTGTGCCTGCAAACCTTTAAAAATGTTTAAAATAAGAACTAAGGGGGCTCGGAATTCTTGTCAGCGATTTTCCAGATATTGGAACTCGCCATTATTGCTGCCAAACTTGCTTGTTAAACTGATATTCAAGATTCACGGAAACCACGTCCAACCCTAGGCTCAAGAGGGTACACGGGTCTCTCCATTGTGAGCCTAGCCTCCCGGGAGTGCTGGTCCCCGGAGCTGTTGGGGCTCCTGCAAGGGGCTTTCCTCGGTTGGTTCCACTCACCTATGCCGAAGGCCCCCCTGCCCGAGACCTGACGTTTTTGTAATAGTTGCGCCTTGTCCCAGAGCTGCTCCAGCAAAGAGCTGAGAAACGGAAAGCGGCCGTTCAGAAGATCCGGCCTTGTGACCATCTCCACTGGCACGCAATTCTGCGTTTTCAGGTTTCGGATCCTCCGTGGCGAATACTCCCGGGCGCCCGCTGACAGGTTCCTCCTGCGTGTGCGCAAAGGCAGCTCCGGCGTTTTCACCTCCTTCTTCGGCTCCTCCTCCAACTCCCGCTCCCCACTTCCTGTGGCCCGGCGCCGGCGCCTAGACTGCGTGGAGCGGAGAGTGTGCGACGGCTCTGAAGCCGCACCTCTGAGCTTATACCTCGTTTGCACGACCATTTTCTCATAGTCCCCGTTCGGATGGGGCTGGTACTGTCTCCGGCGCCGGCCCGGCCCAATCAGGCGAGGTCCGCAAAAGGTCTGGCTTGGCTCACAGCCTCAACGACTCGCCGCAGCGCCGTTGAAGGCTGCCCGGTCGTCAAGGCGACCGCGAAACAAAACCCAGGCTGCCTGGCGCCGCTCGCGCGCGCAGCCCCACGTGCGCTTATCCTGCGCACCCTGCCACGTGCACCTCCCACGCGTTCAGCCCCAGGTGCGCTTATCCAAAGCACCACGCGCAACCTCCCGCGTGCGCTACCACGCGTGCAGTCCCACGTGCGCAGGTCCTTAGCACCGCCCCTCGCAGACTCTCCCACGTGCGCCCCCACGTGTCCATTCTGTAGTGAGCGGACTGCTCGCACCCCAAGCACGTCTCCTCGCGCGTTTCCCCGCGCATCTTCTCACGTGCGCGGCTCAGCTGTCGTACGGACAAGACTTGCTAGCGGACAAGACTGAAGAACTTTCTTCGTTTTAATTCCTTTCTTCGGGTTTAGCCTTAGCTTTGTTTTTGCCAAAAGGTTGTCTGTTTCAAGGTTATTAACAAAAAAAGGAGATCTCAATTTTAACAGTAACAGTAGGGAAGAAAAAGCGAGGGAAGGAAGCGAGAGCCTGTGAGGAGCCTGGCACTTATTAGGAGCGTCTCTCCTGGCCTCCTTGGAACACTTGGCTGGTATGGGACACCTAGAGTTCGTCTACACCGAGGCCGTGGCCCGAGGCTGCAGGCAGCAGGTGGCAGAGCTGGCGTGAACCCGGTGAGTCTAACCGCACAGCCTCAGGTTGAATGCGAATTCAGTGTCTCCCCTTTTAGGACAAAGTGTAACCATCTATTCTGAAGTGAAATTGTGTCCCAAACCAGATTGCCCAGAATTCCTCAGCAGTTGAGCGCGGAGCTGTGCTCAGCACTCTCACCTTTCTGAACCAGAAACCACCCGGGACCACATAAAAGGAGAAACCCACAGTCACTGCAGAGCCATACGCGACGCCACAGCGACTGGCAAAGATGCACAGGGACCCTGGCGCTCGTCATGTCCTCTGCTCCCGGCCCTGCGGCCGGATCCCACACAGCCTCACGTCCCACCTGTTTCCTGACGAATCCAACTCCCTAAAACCCCTTTCCCTTCATCTGGTCTAGACGCCCTGCGGCTAGGTTAACTTCCCGGATGCCACACCGCTCAGAAATGCTCAGGATTCCCATTGGTGAAGGTGAAGTCGCTCAGTCGTGTCCGACTCTTTGCGACCCCGTGGACTGTAATGTAGTAGGCTTCTCTGTCCATGGGATTCTCCAGGCAAGAATACTGGAGTGGATTGCCATTTCCTGGATTCCCATTAGCCCATAAATAAAAGTTAAACTCCTTGGCTTGTTTATTGGCACGTTTAGAAGCTGCCCCATCTACCTTTTCAACTTCAGTTTCCCACGTCCCCGGACACAGATCTTCCTCTCCCGTCATTCCGAGTGAGGTCTTCATTGTGACTCCGTAACTGTCCCTTTACTCATACCCTGAAGCCCTCTTGCGTTCTCATCCGTTTTTGCCTGCCTCTTTCAGTTTTACTTTCCAAGCCCCACCCGGTTTCTCCAGCCCAGGTTAATTTCCCTATTCTGCAGGTCTAAACCAGTTACTGACAGCATTATTCATCTTGTCACTTAAATTCAGTAAGTGTTATTATTAATTTGCTGGTTTATAAGATTCCCCCCGCCCCTCGCCCCAAGGAGCCTTTCTATGTTCTTGGCACTGTATTTGCTGCTTAAAATGTTCACGCATTTAGGGAATTCCCTAACAGTCTAGTGGTTAGGACCCCACTCTTTAATTGCTGAGGGCCCAGATTCAATCCTCACCCCCATTTCCACCCCCCACCCCCGCGAGGCTAAAAAAATTAACAAAATGTTTTCGTATTTAATCGTATTTAATTCAGACAGGAAGTGTATGAATTAGGAAACCGTTTACCCAAGTTTTAACAACTGAAAAATCGTCCAACTCTGAGTTTAAAATACAAGGCACTTATGGGTGGTTGATAAAAATATATTATTTAAAAAAAATTCAAAAAATACCTTTTTTATATGAATATTCTAATGTTTTTTTGGAGTTCTATGATTATGTTTTCCTTTAATGAAAAGGAAATTATAGAATTATATAAGACATGAATTGGGTGTATTTGCACCTTTATGTATGTATTAGAGCATCTGGTTCTGGAGCTTTTTTATTTCTCTTTATCATTATTATTGGTATATTTACAGGCTACTACTTCTGGTATCAGTTTGGGAAATTTATATTTTCCAACAGACATTTCAAGTCAACTGAATTATACACTCTTTTACCTGAAATCGATATGGTCACCTGTGCCTTTTCTAAAAATCAGTGTTTTCCCAAATAATCTGTTTATTCTTCAACTCTGTGATTTTTCCTAATGTGTTTAAGTTCTGTCTTGTTGAATATTTTCAAAGGTAATTTGAGGGTCCCTGTTGATAGATTATCTACTTAAGTGATTTTGTGTTTTACATCTTTGTTTTTTGTGAGGAGTGGGTAGTTTTCTGGGAGCAAAGAATGGCTGCTACTGGTATGTTGGCCAAATGTCATTTTCAGTGACATTTTCTTGTCACTGAACTGAAATTTCTGGTTTTGGTCTTCTCTTCAGTCTGTTTTGTCTGTTTCTTGTGTTTCTCTCTTTGCGAATTTGTTTCTTTGAGTGTCCTGTTGTCTTTTGGATCACTCCATGTGCAGACAGAATAAAGCATATGCTTACCCTTAGTCTAGCCCTCAAAGGTTCAAATCTGGTCATGTTCTCCATTTAAAAAATAATTTTTATGATGTTCATTGTGCTATCATTTACATAAGTGAAAATTAGAGCTCCCATGTCAAACAGTGAATTACAGAACACTGATGATGGTGAGGCATTGCAAAATTCAACAAAGTAATTTTAAATGAATGTTTAACTGTATGCTGCTGCTAAGTCACTTCAGTCGAGTCCGACTCTGTGTGACACCATAGATGGCAGCCCACCAGGCTCCCCCGTCCCTGGGATTCTCCAAGCAAGAACACTGGAGTGGGTTACCATTTCCTTCTCCAATGCATGAAAGTGAAAAGTGAAAGTGAAAAGTAAAAGTGAAGTCGCTCAGTCTTGTTTGACTCTTAGCAAACCTATGGACTGCAGCCTACCAGGCTCCTCCGGCCATGGGATTCTCCAAGCAAGAGTACTGGAGTGGGTTGCCAGTGCCTTCTCCAATTTAACAGTATAGGAAAATACTTAATAGTGTTACCGGGTGGAGCTAATGGTAAAGAACCTGCCTGCCAGTGCAAGAGACACTGGAGATGTGGGCCGATCTCTGAGTCAGAAAGATACCCTGGAGGAGGGCATGGCTACCACTCCAGTATTCTTACCTAGAAACTTCAGTGGACAGAGAAGCCTGGCAGACTACAGTCCATAATGTCCAGAGTTGGACGCAGTTGAAGTGATTTAGCATGCATATAGTGCTAAAGGTAAAATAAGCAGTTTATATATGATTCAGTGTATAGTAAACACATAGAATTAACTGTGTCCCATGGACTTCCCCTGGTGGCTCAGATGGTAAGGCATCTGCCTGCAATGCAGGAGACCTGGCTTTGCTCCCTGGGTTGGGAAGATCCCCTGGAGAAGGAAATGGCAACCCACTCCAGTGCTTTTGCCTGGAAAATCCCATGGACGGAGGAGCCTACATAGATTTAACATAGAAGTAACCCCATACATAGGAGTAACCCCATAGGCTACAGTCCATGGGGTTGCAAAGAGTCAGATACGAATTGAGTGACTTCACATACTCTCCCCTAAATCTTTTACATAGAAGACTCATATATGGAAAATTACCAGTGTGTGACCTTTAGTTAGTAACTTAGTCACTCTAATATTTATCTCTTGATCTGAAAAATGCTGATGCACTTAAAGCATAGTAAAGCATCTAAAAGAGTACATGGTTCCTTTTAAAATTGTTACTATATCTTGGGGACTTACCTGGTGGTCCAGTGGTTAAGACTCCAAGATCCCACTGCAAGGGGCAGGGCTTTGATTCTTGGTCAGGGAACTAAGATCATACATGTTGTGCATTGAGACCAAAAATAAGATAAAGTGCTCCAGAGTGACCATATTTAGAGTGTACTGATGAGTATTACTTCCAATTAATGTTTTGCTCACCTATATTTTTGTCATTAGTTTTATGTTAGTTCTATTGTTAAACAGTAATAAGAATTCTGTGTTCACTAGTTAACTGAGAAAACTGAGAGTTGCCTAAATGATTTTGCATTCTCTCAGTAAGGGGAGGGATAGATTGTGTACGTGAGGGGAAACATGACACTCAGTTTTATTCTGTTGAACAGAATCATGGCATGTTTCCATCTTGTATGACTTCCCTAACTCTTCATTTATTTTGAGCTAGCTATTTTGGACACAGTTGTTGCAGTCATATTTAGCTACATGCTTGTAATGACAATGACTTAAATCAGTATTCCTGATACTTATTTTCTGCTGAACTGACAGTACATTATAATTTTATATAATGCAGTATATTCTCAAATTATTTCTATCTCTTTGAAATGAAGATAATACGTGATTTACCAAATTGTGTCCCTCACATAGAGATTTTCCAGTTATCTAATTAAAAGA
Organism: Aepyceros melampus; assembly: GCA_006408695.1. NCBI lineage: Eukaryota > Metazoa > Chordata > Mammalia > Artiodactyla > Bovidae > Aepyceros > Aepyceros melampus. The sequence continues at coordinate 228,027 of SJXQ01009032.1, forward strand.
CGCTTAGTCCTTGGAAGAAAGCTTATGACCAACCTAGATAGCATATTCAAAAGCAGAGACATTACTTTGCCGACTAAGGTCTGTCTAGTCAAGGCTAGTCAAATATGGATGTGAGAGTTGGACTGTGAAGAAGGCTGAGCGCCGAAGAATTGATGCTTTTGAACTGTGGTGTTGGAGAAGACTCTTGAGAGTCCCTTGGACTGCAAAGAGATCCAACCAGTCAGTCCATTCTGAAGGAGATCAGCCCTGGGATTTCTTTGGAAGGAATGATGCTGAAGCTGAAACTCCAGTACTTTGGCCACCTCATGCGAAGAGCTGACTCATTGGAAAAGACTCTGATGCTGGGAGGGATTGGGGGCGGGAAGAGAAGGGGATGACAGAGGATGAGATGGCTGGATGACATCACTGACTCGATGGGCGTGAGTCTGAGTGAACTCGGGAGTTGGTGATGGACAGGGAGGCCTGGTGTGCTGCGATTCGTGGGGTCGCAAAGAGTTGGACATGACTGAGCAACTGAACTGAACTGAACTATGTCTAAAACTTGTCTCAATTTTCTTTTAGTAAAACAGTTAACTTCTCTTTATGCCAAAATGCAGTGAAACTGTAAAACCAGCAGATGGCAGTAATGACTTGTAAATCAGGATTTTAAAAATTAACAGACGTTTTTAAGTTCGTTTTTTTTTAATGTGAAAAAATCACTGTTATTGTACATCAGTTAACTAAAAAGGAAATGTAGGGAAATTCCAGATTAATCCTTCATAAAGATATTACATTGTGTATTTCATATATCAAAATAATTAAGATATTCATCATGGCCAGTGTTTGGTTTTCACAAATAATATGATTTTGCTTTCATTGAGTCAGATATTTTTAATCAAGTTTAAGTGTTTTAACTTTGCACAAATATATAGATATAAATTTAAGTTGATAGTTGAGTTATATCTATATCTAGCTTAGTTATATGGATCTGGAAAGATTGAGATAATTAAGTGAATATTGCTTTGAAAATGTTATACAAGTTGATAATTTAAAATACTAATTTCATTTTAATAATATGCATACAAAATAGGGTTTTATTTGTACTATTTCACAGTTTCTTATACATTACTTTCCCCACCCCCCACCCCTTTATGGAACAAAGAGTTGGAATTGGCATCAAAGTGTTTACCTCTAGTCTGTCATCATTAACTAGTCCTAAAGATGCGAGCAAAATTCTTAGGATCTCATGATTATGTTAACTATTATTGAGCCACATATCCAAGATTTTTTCAGAGCATTTAGATTTAGTGATTTTATTTGTTTAAGTTTTTAAAAGATGAACTGAATGAGATTCATTTTCTATACTTTTGTAAGACTTCCTATAAATTCACAAAAATGAAAAAATTCTGTTTATTCATGTATCTCTGTATTTGCTTCAAAAATAGAATAACCATAGACTCAGTTTTCTTGGTGGCTGTTTATTTTCTGATTGGTCTGTTTCATGTATGTTAAAAGGTCCTTTCAAATTCATCTGCAGCAAGTTACTTCCACGAAAAGAAATGTCTTTGCACATGTATGTTTTATGAAACAATAGCTTCAGTCTAAAAACATTACATATCTTGTATTGATTCATTTTTACATAGTGCATTTGCTGCTATGAATTACTTTATAGAGCCTGTTTCGATTCTAATTTTATGCAGGTGCTTGTTCATAGAGGAAAATGGAAAGTCATCAAATTGCAGTGAAGCATACAGCTTGAATGTAAATACATCTGTATGTGACACTTTGTGTAAACACTGCCTTTTCATCCACAAGAGAAAAGATATCTTGTAATAAGTTGAAATTTCTGGAAGTTCTAGTCCTTCTGTGTCTGTGAGGGTCCTTTTTCCTTTTAAAACTGTGTCTCTCAACCACCCATACTGGTTAGTTCCCCAGGCCTATATCAGATGAAATGAGATCTGCTTGACCTTAAACAGCCTTATATAGAAATATTTCATCCAGAGGAAGGAAGATAATCCATTAATTAATTGGGAGAATTCCTTCACCTCCCCCACAGAGAGACCACCTGATCGCATAATATGTACACACTGATTTGAGCAGAAGGGTACTCGGTAATCATTTTTAAATGACTTAACCAATACATACACAACCACGGGCATGTATTTATGTCATACCCCCAAAGTCCATTTTTCCATGAACCCAATGATGATAGTTCCTTGAATAATTTTCAACATAGGGATTTTTAAAAATTTATAACCAAAGTAACTAATACAAGAACTACTACAAATAAGCAAAAGTCTTAGACCATATTAAAGAATGGACTGTTGTTTATGTATGAGCAGGTTAGATGCAAAATATAGCAAAAAAAGAAGTGAAACATAAGATACATGTGTGCTCTGTTTTATATCTCATTTTAGATTGACTTGATTTAACTTTGATTATGACATAGTGGTAAAGAAATATCACAGTAGGATATTAGCCAGTATGTCTTGGCAATTTACTTCACCAGCTCTGATTTCTTCAACTATGAAATAAAGACTTTGGACTACATAGCCTTATTAAAGGGCTTCCTAAGTGCCCCTAGTGGTAAAGAACCCACTTGCCAATGCAGGAGACATTAAGAGACACAGGTTCAATCCGTGGATTGGGAAGATCCCCTGGAGGAGGGCATGGCAACCCCACTCCAGTATTCTTGCCTGGAGAATCCCATGAACAAAAGAGCCTGGCAGGCTACAGTTCATGGGGTTGCAAAGAGTCAGACATAACTGAAGCCACTTAGCATGCATGCACAGCCTTGTTTAAGTCTTTTAAACTTGATTCCAGTTAGTATTTGAACATATGTTTAGGTAGCTAAAAAAATATACATGTTGAGTTATATAATGCCTTGTATCAAACTCCCTTGTTACCATGCTTCTCTTCTCTCCTTACCTGTCTCTAGCTATGTGTTCAGATTCCACCTTGATGGTCTTACTCTCTGCAATATACCCCTCAATTTGTTCCCTATCCTGTCCTTTGGTTGCTACACCTCTCACTGCCAACTCAGATGAACTAAGCCTGTCTCACTCTACCTGTTCAGCCCAGTCCCAACCTGGCCTCTACTGCATCCCTGAACTCTGTTCTGGTTCTTTCCTGATTCTATATGATGTCCAGTCTCTTAGATACAGTTGACTTCATTGTTCCTATTCTCTAATTACATCCATCCTTTAGAAGCCTAAATGGCAACTAGTATATAAAGGGAAGAGGAAACGTCCCTAAATAATAAGTGTTTTTATGAAGACCACCAAGCTCTTGCTTTAGACATCAGAGTCCTGCTTTCACATAAAAATTGACCTGTTCTTCAAAGGTAAATGTGGAAGTTTAGAATTTCCTTCTTGTCATTGCTACAATCTGAAACTCTTCTTGAGACTCATCAGTGACAATGTAAAATTCGGTAGGAGAAAAATTGTTGAGTTATGTGTTTATGTTTTTAAATTACGTACCTGGAGACACAGAAGACAATGTATAAATCCATGTATATGAAGTGCCCATCAGAAGGATATTCAGAGAAACATAAAATAAAGGCAATGTAGGCCTTAATTTTTCTTTCTAAAATCTAGAAATATTTGTTATAGGGTTTAGCATAGAGTCTTAGTTATGAATACAGACAGGGTTTGAAACCTGGCTATCTCACTTACTTGATAGGTCTCTGAGCATTTAATTTTCTAAGCCTCAATTTTCTCATACCTCAAATGGAAATAATAATAGCACATACCTCAAAGAGTTGTTGCAAAGATTAAGTAAGATAATGTATATAAAGTATATAGATGTAAGTGTTTTATAAAAGTAAATAATTATTACCATATCAAGGCTCAAGATGGAAATGGAATTATTTATATCATCTTTTTCTTTTCCAGGGAGTCCAAAGAAACAGCTACAGTTCTTCTGAGGAAAAAAAGAGGAGATAAAAATAACCCAATTTAATTTGAGAGCCTAAAACCATACAATGCTATCTAATAGGCAGAATTATCTTCTTTTTACAGATAAAAAGGAATTTTGAGGCAGGGAGAAGATTTTAGACTGCTCACTCTTAACTCACAAGTACACATGATTTACTCTCCTGGAAGTCCTCAAAGTTGACAAGTTGGGCCCTAAAAAATGGAAATGAAATATTTTCTGGATAGCTTTTTTTATATTTTAAAGTAACAGCTTTGGTGATATATAATTCACATGGCATGAAATATACTCTTTTAAAGTGTAGGATTCAGTGACTTTAGTATATTCACAGTGTTGTGGAACAATCACTGCTATCTAATTCCACATTTTTACTACCCCCCACCCCCAAAATACATCATACTAGCTAGCTGTCATTCCCATTTCTCCTTCCTTCTATCCCTTAACAGTCTGCTTTCTGTCTGAGTATCTTTCTACTGGAAATTTCATATAAATGGAATCACACAATATGTTGTCTTTTGTGTCTGGCTTCATTCACCTAGGATAATGTTTTCAAGGTTCATCCATGTTGTAGCACATATCAGTACTTCATTTCTTCTTATAGCTAAATAATAGTTACATAAATATAACAAATTTCATTTATCTGTTTATCAGTTGATGGACATTTGGGTTGTTTCTACTTTTATGGCTAGTATGAATAATAGGAATATATATATATACAAATTTTATGTGAACATATGTTTTCATTTTTCCTAGATATATACTGGGCATAGAACTCCTAAGTCATGTGGTAACTTTACCTTTAACATTTTAATGAACCACCAGACTGTTTTCCAAAGTGGCCATATCATTTTATATTCTCACCACCAATGTACAAGGGGTCCAATTTCTTTACATCCTTGCCAGCACTTGTTACTCTCAATCTTTTGATTATAGCCATCATAGTGGGTGTGAAGTGGTAGCTCACTGGCTTTTTTTAATTGTTGTTGTTTAGTCATTAAGTCCTGTTCTGCTCTTTTCGACCCTATGAACTGTAGCCCACCAGGCTCCTCCTATCCATGGGATTTCCCAAGCAAGAATACTGTACTGGGTTGCCATTTCCTTCTCCAGGCAATCTTTCTGACCCAGGGATTGAACCTGCATCTCTTGCGTTGGCAGCTGGGTTCTTTACCACTGAGCAGCTCAGTGGTAAACGGCTAATTTTTTTTAATTAATAGACTTTATTTCTTAGAATAGTTTTAGAATTACATAAAAACTGAGCAGAAAGTACAGAATTCCTATATGTCCCCATATACCCTTCCCCTCTACTGTTGCACACAGTTTTTCCTGTTATTAACATTTTGCACTAGTTTGGTACATTTGTTACAATTGATTTTTATTAACTTATGTAATTATAGTTTGCATTATGGCTTACTCTTTGATCTGTATGGTTCTTTGGGCTTTGACAAATGCATCATGTCATGTATCCACCATTATAATATCATCAGAATAGTTTCATCACCCTAAAAAGTCTGTATGTTTCACCTTTTCATCCCTCTCTCTTCCCAAGCCTCTGCAAACCACTGATCTTTTTACTATCTCCATGTGCTTAGTCATTCAGTCATGTCCGACTCTTTGAGACCCCATGGACTGTAGTCTGCCAGGCTCCTTTGTTTGTGGGGGAATTCTCCAGGCAAGAATACTGGAATGGGTTGCCATGCCCTTCTCCAGGGAATCTTCCTAACCCAGGGATTGAACCCAGGTCTCCCACATTGCAGGCGGTTTCTTTACCATCTGAGCCACTAGGGAAGTCCACTATCTCCATAGTTTTGCCTTTTCCAGAATGTCATACACAATGGCTATACCATTTTGCATTCTCACCAGCAATAACTGTTATTCTTTGTCCTTATCAGCATTTGGCATTGTTGGTGTTTTTAATTTTAGCCATTCTAACAGGTGTGTAATGGTATCTCATTGTTGTTTGAATTTGCATTTTCCAAATGACATGTGATGGTTGAGCATATTTTAATATTTATTTGCCACATTTATATTTTTTCTTGGTTGTTGTCTATTCAGATAGATCTTTTGCCTGTTAAAAATATGGATTGTTTTCTGATTGAAGAGTTTGAATAGGTCTTTTTATATTAATACAAGCCCATTATCAGATATGTGTTTTGCAAATATATTCTCCCAGTTGTGGCCAATCTTTTCATTCTCCTAGTAATGTCTTTCATAGAACATTTTTTTAAAGTGTAATATAGTCCATCATATTAACTTTTTCTTCAATGGAGCATGCTTTTGACGTTGTATCTAAAAATCCAAAATCACCTAGATTCTCTCCTGTTATGTTCTATAAGTTTTATAGTTTTGCATTTTACATTGAGATCTGTGATCCATCTGGGGTTAATTTTTGTAAAGAGTGAAAAGTCTTTGTCTTGATCTATTATTTTACATATGGATATTCAGTTGTTCTGGCATAATTTTTTTTTAAGTTACAGTTTCTGGTTTGGGAGAATGGCACTGAAACGTGTATATTATCATATGTGAAATGAATCGCCAGTCTAGGTTAGATGCATGATACAGGCTGCTTGGGGCTAATGCACTGGGATGACCCAGAGGGATGGGATGGGGAGGGAGGTGGGAGGGGGATTCAGTATGCGGAACACATGTACACCCGTGGCGGATTCATGTCAATGTATGGCAAAACCAATACAATATTGTAAAGTAATCAGCCTCCAATTAAATAAATTTTTTATATTAAAAAAAAGTTATAGTTTCTCCACTGAATTGCCTTTGCTTCATTGTCAGGGATCAGTTGACTGTATTCATACGGATTTATTTTCTGGGCTCTCCATTGTGTTTTGTGGATGTACTTGTCCCTTCTTTCACCAATACCATACTGTTTTTATTAATGTAGCTTTATAGTAAATTTTGAAGTTGAGTACTGTCAGTCCTCCAGCTTTGTTCTTTTTCAATATTTTGGTTGGCTATTCTGGGTCTTTTAAATATAAACTTTAGGATCAGTCTGTTGATGGGCACAAAACTCGCTGGAATTTTGACTGGAATTGTGTTGAGTCTATAAATCAATTGGTTTTCACTCTTGAGTATCTGTATGCACACATAGAATATATCTCCATTTATTTAGATCTTCTTTGATTTCTTTCATCAGAGTTTCATCATTTTCTTCATATAGATCTTGTATATATCTTATTATATTTATACCTAAGTATTTCTTCTCTTAGATTTTGTTGCTGATATAAATGGTGTTGTATTTTTAATTTAAAATTACAATTGTTCATTGCTGGTGGATTAGAAATTATTTGAGTATTTTTATTGACCTTGCATCCTGTGACCTTGTTATAATTGCTTATTGTTCTTTGTTCTTTTTTTTTGGTAGCATGTTAATATATATTATATATATATATAGAGAGAGAGAGAGAGAGTAAGAATGAGAGGGAAAAATCCTTAAAACTGTAAGCAAACTGAAAAAAAATGAACCCAGTTGTATTGCAAATGAATAGCATAACCATATAGGAAGAAAAACCAATCTAATTAACTACTAAACATGTCATTTGACTGAATACCCTTAGTTGAGTGAGGAGGGAATGTCCACAAACAAATCCTAAACTTTTTAGATTTATTGTAGTTGTAAGAAATACATAATATGAAATTATTTGGAGTGTGTAGTGGAATTGAGTGAATAAATATGTTGATGTTGTTGAGAGCCAGGATTCTCACTGTGGAAGAAGGCAGATACAGATTGAAATGGGGCAAAGCGTGGAAAAAAATATCCTATGGCAGTACATTGGAATTGGATATAGTCATAAAGAAGTCATAGTCATTAGAAGTCATAAACTCATGACTTCTAATACATTTCTAATACACACAAACACATACATATATTTGAATGTGTATGCTTACATACATGTATGTATTCCTGACTCTGTCAGCTGAAAAGGCCCAGAAACATAACAGAGTGAGTGCATCTGGCACCCAGATAATTGGTTCCTAATCCAGTTTCCCAAACTAACAAAGGAATCTAGGCTCCGGTAGTAATTGTTAATTCCAAGGCTAAGGCAGGAAAGGTAAAGATGAACCTGGAACAAGTGTTATGCCAGAAACAGAAGTACTTCTTTAAAAAAAGCAAATTAGGACGTGTCAAGAGGACACAGGAGCCAACTTAAGGGGCTTCCAATGACCAAATCTGGGATGTTTTGGGCACCAAAATAACTAAGGGTCATAATAAACTATAAGCCATTGAAAAATAGGAATTATTTTGCTGTTAAAGAAAGACTGAGAATCGACAGGTACCAGATTAATGGAGACTAAAGAAAGATAATAGCTAAATGCAATATGTGATTCTGAACCGGATCTCATCCTTACTGAGGGAAAAAGTATGCTACAGAGGACATCACTGGTGTCATTTGACAAAATGGGAGTAATATGGTAGATCATAGTATCATACCATGGCCAAAATTCCTGAAGTTGCTAATTCTGCTATTGATATTTAATGGAATCATCTCAATTTTAGGAAGTATACTTTGAGTTACTTAGGAGATAATGGGGCATGATATATGAGCTTACTATAGGGATAATGGGGCATGATACATGAAGCTTACTGTCAGATGTTCAGAAAACCAACTTGTATATGTGTGTATATGCACTGACTACTCAGTATGAATCCAAATGATAAATGGAGCAAAAACTTAACAATTGGTGAATCTGGGTAGAGAGTATACAGAGTTTCTTTTGTATGTAACTTTTATGCAAGTTTTGAATTATTCCAAATAGAAGATATTGTTTTTAAAGGCTGGTGTTTGGCAGGCACAGAATATTAAGGTTAATAGAACAGACTTCTGAAAGCACAAGGTTTGATAACGTCAAGCATTTTGAGCGACTGTTACATGGAAGAAGTATTAAGACTTTGAATTTGGCTAATCTTATTTTGTGTCCGTATGCTTTGTGTAGTATCATTATAGCACATCCAAGAGCTCATGACTGGAATGAGAGGTAGGAGTTCTTTAAACTTTATGGAGTCTTCAGTATCATTCAGTACAGAAAAGTGCAAAGACTGGTTCATCAGGTAGAGTGAATGAATGAATGAATGAATGAAAAGAACTGGGTGTAGAAAAATGGGAACTGGTAGCAACTTGAGAGCAGTGTCTTCTCTAAAGACTTTAAAGCACAAAAAGACAAAACCAAAAAAACCCTGTGTAGTACTCCTGTGGGTTTTGTCTGTTCTGGAAGTGACTAGTGGGGACCCCTAATCTTACCTAATCTTCCTCTTTTTACTCCAGGTGAGGAAAGGATAGCAAAAGTCACAAAGCAAAGTGTGTGAGATAATGAAAGGTGTAAGTGTGTGCATATATATCAAAAACACACCATATTTAATGAAAGAAATTAATATTCACACATTTGTACTTCTGTACAATTTTGAGTAATATATAATTTTAAGCTGTTTACAAATAGCATGTAATGCTTCAAATATTACATAATGTTGATAATACATTTCTAGCAGAAATAAATATATTGCACTTAAAAAGAACTTCAATAGATGTTACTTCATAGTATTAGGCTTATAACTTCTTTTTTCATAAAACATTTCCCATGCCCTTCCCCCCCACCCCCAACACACACACTTCATTACAGTGACTGTTCTCACGCAATTCATTAAGCAAATAAACACAGCAAACAATAGAACTATGATAGAGTCTACTAAAGAGGCTAGATCAAATTTTATCCTTTAGGAAATGAAAGATTTTCTTTTAGGTTTCTGAAACTAAGAAAAGCAACTAAATATAGTATTTTAAAGTACCAGAAGTAAAATACAAGTTGTATTTTTTGTCCAGATGTACTATTCACCAAAATATTTTTATTTTCTTATTATGGGAAGGGGGGATTAGAATTATCTAAGGGAGAGACAGAGAAATAAAGACTGAAAAACACTTAATGGTCTATCAAATATTAATAAATGAACCTTTGCATATTCAAGCATGATGAAGAAAGCTAAGTACTAGAATATTTTATAACTGACATGGGATAGTAGTGACAAAAGGATGTTATGATTTCCTAAAATTTTAAACATTTTAACCTTCCCTTTGCTTGTTTACAGAAAAATCCTTATTCTAAAATAATATAAAAATTTATAAATGCATCCTCCACCCAAGCCCAGCTCTCTAAGGGAGGTAGTTGAAACTCTTTTCTGTCCAGTGCTTTATTTCTGTCCAGCCTAGATGCAGAGTATGATATTGTTTTGTTTGTAGTAATTATCAATTCCATACACATTTAATAATGAAAAGTTTTCCTTAGTCAATGCAAAATTGAGTAAAAATGTTTTTCTTGTAATATTTGATCCTGCACATTATACAACTGACATTTTGAACTTTAGTTTCTAAGTCATGCTTTGAGTTTGACCATGTTTTCAATGGGGTGGTCAAGTCACTGTTTATTTTACTTGAAGTTCGTTTTTCTCAATATTATTCAACTTAAATATAAGCAGGACAGCCTGAAAAGCTAATGTGAAATTCAGAACTGGGATAAATATCCTAATATCTCTGTGAAAAATTTTTAGTCTCTATGAATAGGCAGATGCTTTGCTACTAAGGATACTTCCTATTCTTGGGCTTTTGGGGTTTCCATTTTACCCCCCAGGATGGGTACTGTGACTAAAGAAGTACAATGACAAAGATATGGATAATAGTGGAGGGAGATGGTTTGGGCATAGGGTATTTACTAGATGATACATCATCATCAGGAAGCTTAATATCTCCTATTCTGTGCCCTCCTACTAGAAATGATGGTTGACCTTTCAGACAATATACCATTCCTATAAATCCGCAGTGTAATACAAATTCATTAATGTAGACCTTGTTACCTAATAATTTGTGATATGTTAGACACAAGCTGGATAGGCTTACCTTTATACTGCCAAGGGTAGGCAAGGGGAAGGGGGTAGATTTACTAAGTAAAAGAAATAAAGAGCTTATTCAGAATTATTGATAAATGTTTTAAAAACATATCACATATGTAGGGTCTACTAAGTTATGAATTAATTCTTTTGGGTTAGATAAAGCCATTCGGGCAGAGCTGCTTTTTAGCAGCACTACAAACTACCCAAGCTTTTTGATACTATAATATAGCTGGAGGATATACCATAAAATCATGCTCTTTATATTCAATTGCCTTTCTCACTAATTATCTAGTTCTTGCAATTGCTTTTGATAAAACAGGCTTTTATAGAGTTTTAAATGTTAAATACTCAAAGACTTAAATAATAAACAAATAGCTCAGAAGGTCCCTTGTGGGGCATACATCTATCCCTAGTTCCCATGACTAGTGACTGATCAGGTTAAGCTCCATTTCACTTGTGCTCTTACTTTCTTGTTCAAATAATGCTAAATGCTTTTAAAAAAAGTATCTGATTTAGAATTTCAGGTGTGATTTTCTAAGAGCATGCTTTGGTGTCTTTGTCTCTGCTTTTTTCTAAGTATGCTACTTATTTTTAGTCTTATATTGATTAATTACAAAATAAAGTTATGAATTCAAGACTTACTATCATAAAACAATATTTAATAAAAATATACAAACCTACTTTGAGACACACCAGTTGGGAAAAAATGTCAAAATAGTATTAAAATGATCCTTTCATTCTCCTTGAAAAGAAAATTCAGATATGGGTTTACTTTAGTAGACCAGTCATTTATTAGAGTGTTAAGTAGCATCATATAAAATAGTACTTACTTTTGTTATTCCTGCTTTAAGTAGTAGTACTCTATATTAAAAGCACTGACAAACAGGCCAACTATTAAATAGTAAATCCTTATCCTAACTTCTGTGGATATTTACTTTAAACATTATGCATAACTAACTTTTTAAAGAAATGCACATCTGAGCTATATTTGAAACCAAACTACCTGTGAATACTATAGCATAACGTGCAAGAAGTTAGAAACAAGCTTACAGTGTCTGTGATGGGACTTTGAGATGTTTAGTTAATGCAGCTTCATAAATAAACCTTGGGATACAGTGGAGAAAGGGCAATTGCAAGATCCAACAATAGCATCAGTTAGACAGGCTATGCCAATTATACCTTGTTTCATAGGCTGGAAATGCCCAAGAAAGGCATTTGATATGGAAAAGCCTAACATTAAAACAACCAAATAAAACCCCACTTGAGTTTGATATGATAAATATATACATTTTACTTTCAAATACACCTCTACTCTCAGCAGCAAGATTTCCCATCTCTTTGAACAGATTCAATACTTTCATAGTTAGAACAGAGTAGAATGGATATTACATTTAAAAAAAAAAAAGAGTATTGGGGAGCTTTGTGAAGAAGATAGGTTAAATCTTTTATGTAGAGTGCATTATATCTATTAGCTGAAGGACCACAAACTTCATTAAACCTCTGTTATTAGGGAAATGAACTGTTGCAAAATGCCAAATATACTACCCTGATTGTAAATGCCTACATATATATGGCTCAAAAATAATACAAGCATAACTATGATATAGTTAAACTATTATAAATATCAAAATAAGGCTTAAGATAGCAAGCGTTGAAAATAAAGTGGGTAAATTCTTTAGATTTACTTATAAGCACTTTTAGTGTTTCAGTCAGGGTATCATCGTGTTAACATGCAATTTCATATTATGGACCTAGAAGAATGATTGAGTCACTGAATGTAACACAGTGAGAAAAAAGAACCAATCAGATATATGAGCATATAACTATTCATGACCATAGGTTAAGTGGTTAAGTAGTGGCTATATGGGCATTGAGAACGGTCATCCATAAACCTTGTCAGTCAGTGGCAGTGGCTGATCAACAACAAAGAAAATTTATTGAAAATGAGAATTTGATCTGGTGCATTTTAATATCCATAAGGTTTTCCAAGGGGCTTCCTTGGTGCCTCAGTGGAAAAGAATCTGCCTGCAGTGCAGGAGATGTGGGTTTGATCCCTGGGTTGGGAAGATGCCCTGGAGAAGGAAATGACAACCCACTCCAGTATTCTTGCCTGGCAAATCCCATGGACAGAGGAGCCTGGTAGGGTACAGCCTAGGGGGGTCATAAAAGAGTCGGATACAACTTAGTGATTAAACAACAACAAAGGTCTCTCAAAGATGAAGTAAAAATGAAGGGGACTTTGGTACTCATGGCAGAAAAATTCCTTTCAGAATAGGGCAACCATCTTTTTATTACAGCTGTTAAGTAAAGTCTCACATGTCAAGGTGTAGAGACTTTAGAGTGTCCCTCAGTGAATAAGTAAGCAGTGTATTTACAATGAAGCCTAGAAAAAGAAAACCTCAGTTTTACAATGTAACATACAGAGCCTCTTATTTCACAATTGTATATGGAAAAATTTTCCTACATAAATGGCAAATAATTGCAAGAAACAGAATTAGGAAGAAAGAAGACTGTGAAAAAGAACTTGTCAGGTACTGGCCCTTCAATATTATAGAAAGAACTTTGTGAAGTCATTACCACCTACTCATCCACAAAATAGGATGCATTAGCATTATCTCAGCTCCTTCCCCAGCAAACTAACACAAAGGAAAACTAAACATGCTTGAGCTACAGCACTATAAATATTTCTCTATTGGTTCTCGTTTCCACAGACAGAATTGACTTAAGTTAGTCATTATGCATTATGGTCAGTATGTTATACAGTATTGCCTCTTTGAAGATTCTTTTAACCTGTGGAAACTGGAAAGAAAACCTATACATGTTGACTTTATACACTACTGCATTGACACAGCATTTTTAACCACTAGGAATAATGCACCTTAAGATTCATCTGCTTTGTGTTATTAAACTTTCTGGGTAAATTGATATCCTTTTAGTTCCAGGACTTAGGCTGGCTGAGAACTTTACACTGATTCTCTCTCCAACTCAAAAGCTGTCTCCCAGCTACAGATGAAGCCTGGTCCATGGTGCTTTCCCACAGTGGTAGGTTTTATTGTTGAGTCCAGCTCTCCTCTTTCATAGGTCCCATGTCTCCTGGAGAGCCCCCGCTCCAACACCCCACATCCCACCCACCCAACCCTGTCCTATATTTCCATACCCATCTGCACATTCTGGATCTGGACTCTCCTTTTAGAAGAGTCATACAAATGGCGTCATCACAGCAGAGGAATGGCGCAGTCCTTGGATAGCAGCATAGGGACCCTGCTGAAAGTAGTGATGATACCGGGGCATGTGGAATGAGGGGAATGTCGGGCCACTCCCCTGCATGAGCTGGCAATGGCTGATGGGGTCAGAGGCATGCCAAGTCGGCTATATGGTGGCAGAGAGCCCTGTATGGGGTGAGGAATGGGTGTTGCTATGGATGCTGTGCTGGTGCCGAGAGCAGTCAGGGACTGTGGGTGCTGAAATGCAGGAAAACTGGATGAAGACGATACCCAGGAGCTAAGAGACAAATTATCAGATGTTGTAAAGGCTGATCCTGAAAGGAAAAAAAGAAAAAAATCTCATTAGACCAGAAACTCTACTTCAACATGCAAATCAAGAATTACATTATCTGTAAGCATCAATTAAAAAATATAGATATAGATCTAGAGTTTTAAAAGAGAAACAGTTCAATCAGGAGGCATCTCTACCTTTCCACACAAGAGGATATCATTTATACCATATATGGAAGAGAGAATTCGCTCAATAGAAAAAGACTTACTCATTAGATTGCCTGCATACTCTCTGAGAGTGGCTACGGTGCTAGCACCCTGCCTTAAGATAATGACCTGATTCCCTTTAAAGAAGTTCCAAATAGCTGATCACTGTCTTAACCTCCAGCATCCCCATAAGTAAGACTGGACAGACAAGCCTCAATAAAGCTACCTGGCTGCCAAAGCCATTGTGAAAACCCACAAGAGTGTTTTTCTTTTCTTCTTTAATTTCTTTTTTTTAAGTTTCTATAACCCTTTTATTTTTGAAATAATGAGAACATTTACTATGTTGATTATATTTAAGACACATACACAAAAATCAAACATATTTTAATATGCCAGCTATACCCAGAAGTTGAAATGTGGGAGCAATAAACACCAAAAATAAACAATAAATACTTAGAAATTACTCTAAAAAATGCATGATACTTACTTGAAGTTTTCCACACAACTACTGAAAGATGGAAGGAAAGGTTTTAATAATTGGAGACACATGCCAGATTCTGGGATGAAAAATAAAATGCTTTTTAAAAATTCATTTATTCCCAAATTAATTTATTGGTTTAGTATAAAGCCAATGAATGGCTTCCCTGGTGCTCAGATGGTAAAGAATTTGTCTGCAATGCAGGTGACCTGAGTTCAATTCCTGGGTTGGGAATATTCCCTGGAGAAGGAAATGGCAACCCACTCCAGTATTCTTACCTGGAGAATTCCATGGACAGAGGAGCCTGGTGGTTTACAGTAGTCCATAGGGTCACAAAGAGTCAAATACAACTCTGTGACTAACACCTTAACTTTCAAAGCCAATGAGATGCCAAACTTTTTTCCACGTTCAATTCAATTTGCAAAATTTTCAGGACAAATAATGTTTAGAATATTAAAATATTTTTAATTGTAACAAGCATAGATTTTCCCTACCAGATATAAAAACATGTCATCATGTTTTAAAAACAAAATACTGTGTTTATGAAAATAGCATAGTACTGGGCAAGATTAGAAGCCACATCAATAGAAAATAACAAACTATCCCAATATAAAATATATGTGCATATTGTATTATCATATACTTAGTATATAGTAGGGGGGCTTCCAGGTGGTGCAGTGATAAAGAACCTGCCTGCCAATGTAGGAGATACAAGAAATGTGGGTTTGATCCCTGGGTTGGGAATATGCCCTGGAGTGGGAAATGGCAACCCACTCCAGTATTCTTGCCTGGAAAATTCCATGGACAGAGAAGCCTGATAGGCTGTATGTAATCCAGGGGATCACAGAGAGTTGGACATGACTGAAGGACTAACAAACATTCAAAGCCTGAGCAAACGTGCATATCATTACAGACTATGAGGAATGATAGCTTAGTTTCCATAATTTTTTATTAGCTAATTAACAAGTTGTAAGAGTAAGTTTTTCTTATATTACAATATCCAGAAGTTTAAACAAAGGTTGACAGTGAATTTTCCAACTGCATAATTACTAGTAGCTCATTTGGATTTATTTACAAGAGATGTCATATGTTTTGCCTGTTTATGCTATTACTTATCATGGACATAAAAATATCTCCATATAAGACTTTCCCTATACAAACATCCCTGTGCCCAGGCACCCTCTAGTCTCTTTGTCTGAACTCCCAGATGCAAAGAGCTCCTCCCTTTACATCTGCAACAGAGGAAATTTTTAATACTCCCAGACTCTCACCACCCAGGACACCACCTCTACACAATACGCTCCACTAGGAGAATCTTCATTTTTCAAATATTTTCCATTCTGATTATTGATCCTAATAAGATAGTTCTGATATAAGTAAAACAGATATATTCCCTGATTTTCAGATTATAAAACAGATTCAGAAAGACTAAGGAACTACCCTTCATATCCATTAGTTCTTTGGTAGTAGATAACAGAGAAATAACTCCTGAGCCCTGACTCAGAGGCTCAGTGTCCTTTTACTGGAAAACAAGCCACAGGAAAGCTTCAGGCAGCATAATCACTTAAGAGGTAAAGGCAAAATAATGATCAGCCTCAGGCTGTCCCTTCCTGAAGAGGCTCCTGAAATACTTCGAGGCCATCTTTGAGGACTAGAAGTCTCATCACCTCCCTGTCTTTGTTCTCCATTGGGCACTCTTGCTCCTAGCAGCTGGATAGCCTGGAAGCAGTCTTACCTCGATTTTGTGTTGTCTGAACCTCATCCCCCAGCACATCCTCTTCTCCTCCATAGGTACGGATGGGTGAGCGGGCATAGGAATGCTTTTGAATCAGGCTCTCCACACTTTCCCTAGGTTAGAGAATGACACATGGTGAGTAAACCAAAAAGTTAAGTAATCAGAGGAGAGGAGTCCACAAGGAGCTGCAGTCCTGTGACTTTATCAGCTAATGAACACAAAACACTCACCTGATATGAACAGCACTAATTGAACATCTGATGAAATACTGGCCCATAGTTCAAAATATCATTAGTCATAGAAAGACTCCGTGTTTACTAATAAAACCAGTAAGTGCATGGCGTATATGGCAATTGCTGAGTCACTTACTCAGGGTCTTAATTCACTATAATATTAGAGCGTGGCTGTCTTTCTGGGTAACTTGGGTCATTAAGAAAAAGTCAATTGAGATGTGCAAACTTTAATAAAATGACAACTATATATTCAAGCTGATTAATCTGATTAATCTAATTCAAGCTTTTAATCTAAGCCATGTGTCATACTGTTACTATTTAAAATGAATTTAGGAAAGAATTAGTTATTTTCACATGAGAAAAGAACTTGCTTCAGATACCCTGGAAGACATCTTCTCTTTGTAAAGTCATAAAGGTTTGATCATCAGTGGGCTGAAATCATGGATGATGTATTTCTAAGGTGTATTCCACTGCCCATCCTAGGCATTTAGACTGCTCTCTCTCAGCATTTAAGTTCAAAAGCAGAGTGTAGTATCTGCCTCTCTAAAAATGCCCTAATATAAAATTATTTAAACCTTTTTCACATACACCCAAGAAAAATTATTTAAATAACACAATAAATTGTGGCTTTGTGAAATAGTTTGCTTTTCTATAAGAAGTATATTATATTCATTTTTTCCTTGGAAAATCACTGGTATCATTACTTATTCTCATCTCTAAGAGTGAGGGGAAAAAAAAAGGATTTTATTGAAGTGATTTATTTGTGTCAGGCCTGGAAGTGAACTGAAAGCAATGGCAGTTCTTATATAAAGGATGGCATAATTAAATTATTGTCTTTTAAGTGATTGAAAACAGTGGTGCAAATCAGGGCCATCTCTTCGAAGATGTTACAAAGAATAGACAGCCCATGTTGTTTACTTTATGTCTAATCCCTGTTTCCAGTAGGATGAAAAGTGCAAAGAATTTGTTTAGCCTGGAAGACTACTGTGAGGATTTCTAGACTACTGTGCTCTGAAAAATAAGGGATGACTCATTTAATGAGTTAAGTGATTTAGGTATTACAAGCTAAGACACTGCCTTGTAATGCCCAGTTCTGTTATATCCCAAGCAAGAGACAGTAGTTACTTTGGATTTTAATAGATAAATAAAATGGGTAACATTATTGAAGGTTGAATTTTCAATGTCTAACACTAACTTATTTTTACAGGCAAAAAGAATACATCATTATCTTAGGTATCTTTAAGAGATCTCTTCTGACTAATACGTAAGATCAATTCCAAGAATAATATATATGTGAGATACACAATCATAGCCAGAAGGTAGGCAAGATAATAGGATAGCTTCAGTTATTATGTTGATTCTGCAAAAACGCTCCAGAAATACTGGAAGTCATCTGAACTATTTGTTCAAACTCCAGATAAGCAAAACTAACATACTCTCATTAGTATTGTGAGTTGACTGCCCTTCCTCTGTCTCTGAAACTTCAGTACAAATTTCTTAATGCTCAAAAAGCAAAATCTTCCCCTTTGCTTCACACTCTTCTTTGCACCACTGCTATACCTAATATATTCCTCTTTAAATGCATTTACTAGATGGATGGCAATTATGTGTTTGCCTGACCATCTCTACCACTGCACTGTTGGCCTCTGATTGAGGGAGAGAACAATGCTTTATCTAGGCAGTGGTTCTCAAACTTCAGTGTTTTATGAACTGTTTATGTCCCCCAAATTCTTGTTGAAATCTTAATCCCCACTGTGATGATTTTAGGATGTGCATTCTTTAGTAGACAATTAGGTTTTAAGGATGAAGCCCTCATGATGGGATTAGTACCCTCATAAGAAGAGTAAGGAGAGTTTACTTTAGCTTTCTTTTCCTCAGCCATGTGAGGACAGTGAGAAGATAGCTGTCTATGAACCAGAAAGCAGGTCCTCATGAAAAACTGAAATCTGCCAGCTCATTGATCTTAGACTCCCCTGCTTCCAATACCATGAGAAATAAATGTCTGTTGTTCAAATCACTCACAGTCTATGGCATTTTTGTTATAGTAGCCCAACCAGACTAAGACAGTGTTCATCAAAATTACCCAGCGGGCTGGCCAAAACACCAGCCCCCACCCTCGAGTTTTTGATTTAGTAAGTCCAAAGTACGGCCTGAGAATATGATTTCCAGTGTGTTTTCAGGTAACACTGATGCTGCTGACATGGAGGCCACACTTGGAGAACCACCACCCCAGTGCAGTAGCTACTGGAGCCTGCTTAGCTCAGATCCTAGTCCTGCCGCTTGTTTTGTGTCCTCTGGGCAAATCACTCCACTTCTCTGTGTCTCCGTTTTCTCCTCTGCAACATGAGGATATTAGGTCTTAGAATTATTATCAATTCTAATGGGAGGGAGGGGATATGGGTGTGCCTATGGCTGATTCTTACTGATGTATGACAGAAAACCACAAAGTTCTGTAAAGCAATTATCTTTCAATTAAAAAATTTTTAAAAATCTCACTAGGCTTATGTGATACAGGCTTTAGACATTAGTCATCCTTGTTACTCATTTCACTTTTGTTAGGTAGTGCAGGTAATTCATTTTCTATTCACTGGAAACTTCTTGCAAATTATTTTTTACATGTGTGGGTTGTAGCAGAGATGTGAAGGACTTGGTATATTTAATTAATTGAATACTAGACTGAACTCAAAGAATAAACAAAATAATATAACTTAAAGATTGAATGAGTTAAACACATAGAGTTTATATTGGCATTTGGCATATAGTAAGTGCAGAGTAAATGTTTATAGGTAACAAAATTAAGTTACTATTAAGTATCAAAATCATATTCCTAAAGCTGGCTACATAATCATAATCATTAAATTGAGACTTCTGGTCACTATAACATGCTATGCTTCATTTAAACCATCCTATAATATATATGTCACAGAGAAAATTAAGTAAAAATTAAATGTTATTTCAATTTACATTCTAACTTTCTCTCTTTCTAAACATAGACCTGGAAAAACGCTGCATTCAGGGATAAAATGTCAGATTCATTAAAATCAAATCTAATTTATAGGAAACAAAATATTTAAAATTATCCTTGCTCATCAGTTTTCTCATGTTTATATCATGTCTTACTGAGCCTTTATAAATAACTGCTTGTCACAATATTTTTCTAAAGATTTATGCAGATAATGTTATAAATTACCATTAGATAATATATCAATATTTGTTGCTTCCACAAAGTACTTAATAAATGAAAACTTTAGATAATATAATTGGAGATGTATTATAAATCATTAATTTTAATTTGAGAACAGAAATACACACATATATTTTGGAAAAACAAAGTAACTCTAATCTTTTTAAAAGCTCTTTCAGATTTTAGTTTATTTTTATTTATTTGACTTAATCTTACTAATTTTTCTTTTCAGTAGTAATCTGCATTTCTGGTTTTATATCATTATTAGCAACTTAAGTAAACTGTAGCACTGTGGGGGAAAAAAATAGTTCCCTAAGTCTAACCTTTGTGACTAGAACAAAGGTCCCAAGCAAAGTACAGATTATGCAGCCTCTAAAAATAAACTTTAGTAAATTGTGAGGCAGGGAACAAATATCCTTCGTACAGATAGAAAGACACAAGCAAGAAAAAAAGGAGGATAAATTACACCATGAATCAACTTTGAATAACTTTGGTACTCTATCAAATTTACTGGTTTGTTTGACACTGTTTTGTAATATAAGTGTTTCCTCTTAGAAGCTGTGAATAAATAAGTAACATTTTAAATGCAGGAACATAGCTTGCTAGTTAAAAGAGTTTTGTTGTAACTACTTATCATTCTATTAAAAGTCATCCCTTCCTTTTTGTGGTTACTGTCATCAGACTATTTCAATTTATTACATTAATAGATTTTATTTAAAAGCAGGCTTTAACCTGGTTACAAAACAAAATAACTTTCATTTTATACATACAGTCTCTTACACTAACTCTGTCTTCACTGGAGATGATGAAAAAGTTTCTTTAATAAGAAGCTGTGTAATCAGATTCCTTATCTGCATCTGGTCTCTGCCTTCTCCCATTAAATGAAGGTATGGCAGGGAAATGGTGGGCTGGATAGATGATCTCTAAGATCTATTATGGCTCTAACAATTTATGAACCTACAAATATGTAAATAGAAGTAAAAATTTTAGAGTCATTTTGAAAAAGTCTAGTACTAGTTGCAAAGAACCCTGAGCTCTATAACCCCAAATCTTGTACTGACAAACTGTGTGATCTGGCAGATCACTCTCTAGGTCCCACTTGCCTCATTGGTATAATGATAGGGAAACTAAAAATAGTTTAAAAATCTTTTGTGGTTCTTTTTGTCTTTAGTGTAGATTCTACTAGAGTGTTTCTGTTTTGTATGTTTTTGTTTTGGTAGTCATACCACCAACCTGATGATACACATTTTAGTTCATGTTTTATTGTATTTTTTAATTTTTTGGAATTTAAAAAAGCATAATTTTCATAATTTTCTTATATGGTTATTTAATAAATAATTTACATGATTTCAAGACAAATCTAGAGCACATGGTGTATTCAAAGGCAAAAAAAAAACAACAAAACAAAACAAACAAACAAAAAAAAAACCCACTCTAGTAGAATCTACACTAAGGACAAAAATAGCCATAAAAAGATTTTTAACTATTTTTAGTCGTCACATTGTTGGAGATATCTAGACATACATGGTCTGAAATTGCTATACTTCTATATGCTGTGGGATAAAGCAAAGGAGCAATGATAGAATATTCTATCATAATTCCTAGTGTCACTGAGAACTAGAGGCTCAGCATGAATGAAAAGAGATATAGGTGAAAGATCAGAGAGGTTCAGTAGAAACCTTATCATTCTGAATAGAAGTGGAAAGAATTAGTATGAACTCAAGTAGGATTTTACCTTTAAGGTACATGTAGGTATGCACACACATGTACCCTTCATATGAGAACAGAGTCTGTCTGAGGAGAGGAGGATTTTGAAAGGTGGAGACTCACATTTGACTTATTTAAAGTTTGAGCACTGGATTTTTACACATTTAAAATATCATTATTTTTCCATTTTATAATGCAAGTTTGGGAAACATTGGGAAAAGTATTTTCTACTTCCTTAATAATAAACTGGATTGTGTTTGAAAAGCTTTTCTAACAGTTACTTTCCCAAATGCCTTTTATACTGTTTTCTAAAGGCCCTGCAAGGTTCTAGTACTCTGAAAGAGAAAAAAAAAATTACAACCTATTTTTCAATTATTCATAATTTCTGAGGCACACGACAGAAGATATATAAAAGTGGCACAGATATTAAAATTTATAGATAAGTCTTAAAAGTATGCACCTCCAGTCGTTATTTGTCACGCTGCTCTGCTGTCTTTCTGTTGGCTTTCCCTACAGGTGCTGAAATGACCCTAAGAACATGTCTCAAAAACTACCACTGTAAAGCCAGGAAGGATCAAGTACTGGCAGAGATCATATCTCACCAGCTTTGTCAATTAGCATCGCCACATGGGCCTCAAAATGAAATTCAGAATTTCTTCATTTTTAAATATCATTCTAAGAAGATAAAATTTCTGGGTAGGAGTTTTCCTTGCTGCCATCATTTCTACAGCCCCGTTAAGCTCTAAGCCTGGGATAAGCAAATTTTCTTTGTAAAAGCCAGATGGGAAATCTGTTAAGCTTTGTAGGCCTTAGGATCTCTGTCATATATACTCAACTCTGTCATTGTAGCCTGAAAGCAACCACATATACATAAATTGAAATATATAAATTGAAAACCGTGATTGTCCTTTAATAAAAATTTATAAACAATGAATTTTAATTTTATATTATTACATGTCACAAAATGTTATTTTTATAACTTTTTCAACCATTTAAAATGTAAAGACCATTCTTATCTTGAGGGCTATACCAAACAGGTGGTAGACAATAGGGTTTTCCAACTCCTGCTCTAAGCTATTTACCATATTAGAGATGGGCCCCACTTACCCCACACAGCTCTTATGAAAACTTTACTGCCTCAGAAACTCCACAAGCCAGCTTAGAGCTATGTTAGAACCAACACTACTTTTTTCTGGCACCAGAAGTCCTTATCTCCTGTGAACCTCTTTAGCAGATCTGACAAAAAATAATTGATGTTCCATTGCCTGACAGATAAAATTATAGATTTTCAGAATATCAAATTTGCAACCTTGTTTCCAGAAGTTTTCTTCTTTGGCTAAACTAATAGAGAGTATTTGAGCTCTGAGCAAAAGGACCTGATTCCCACTGGGCTTGTGTCCAAATTTCATGTGTTTGAAACTTTTGTTCAATGCCAGGGAGTTTTAAACTTATTTTATAGAGACTCTCAGTATGAATCCTGAACCACTAGGTGAGATAAGCCTATGTATTTAATTCTCTGCCCCCCTGACATGACTGAGAAAACACAGTGGGGTACCAGCTGCAAACTGACATTTTAGTCACAGGAAAGAACGTGAAGGGAGCATCAAACAGTGTGGGTTCACTGCTCTATATGGAGGAAGGGGACCTGGCGGGGTGAGGGTGCAGTGGGGAAGAAATGAAAAGCCCTCTGCCAGAGCTTAACCTAAACCCCACCTTGGAGCAGCAGAGATCAACGATAGAGGCAGGTCTTTGAGCAGCTGATGAGAAGCAGATTCTCACACTGCTGGAGGCTTTGAGGAAGGAATCCCACACCAGCACGCTCTCAGCTGCACACACTGTGGCTTTGGTACACTGAAAGGTGTGGGGCCAGTAACTATCATGGGCTCTGGAAAAGGGCCATGAGGTTGCTTTGTTGGGCATAGAGAGGGAGCTGCTGATTTCTAGCTGTTGAGGCAGACAGAGTAATTTGATCATAGTTAATGTAAAGTTAAAACTCCCTTTTCCAAGGCTATCTCCTCCTACCTGCAACAACTTCCTAACCCGAACAGAATAATTATATTTCTACATGGGCATATTCACAATAAATTTAAATTATTACCTCTTTTTCAGTCTGCACCTGAAAGATTTCATAGATTAACATGGTTTTATTCACAATTAATCTCAGCTTCTAACATTAAACAGGTACTCCATTCTATACAAGAGCTAGAGAAAGATAAGTGGACATTACAAAGATAACTCTGCAATCCAAAAGAAGAAAACTAATTTTAAAAAATGTAACAAGCAATCTCTTTTGAAACTGCCTTGTTCCAAGAAACAGGGAGAAATACTTTAAGTCTCTAACTGTACTTTCAAGTTTTTAGTGAGATTTAAGAACACCCTGTATTGATAAAGCAGGGACTAGCAGACATGAAAAGGAAAGAGTTTGGAAATGTAAAAGTATACTTGAAAAATGACAATATAGTAATTACCACATTTTAACTCAATAAGGAGAGCAAACAAAATACCTGATGCGTGGAAAACAGACTCAACAAATTAGAAGATTCATATAAGAAATCCTTCCAGTATCAGAGTAAACAGTTAAAAAGATAAAAATTATTAAACAATAGATAAGAGAAGTAGGGAATTGATGTAACATATATATAATAGGAATTTTAGTATGTCTGAATAGAGCAGACAGATTAGAAGCCAGAAGAGAAAAAAAAATTTCTTGAGATGAGCAACAACTTGATTTTTCAAATTGAAGGGCTCAATTATATTGTAAATACAAATGAAAAAAATTTACAGTTAAACAAATACTGGTACAATTTCCAAATTTCAAAGAAAGCATATTTTATCAGACAGAAAAAAAAGGCAATTTTCCCACAATGGAAAGACAGTAGGTTTAACATCAGCTTTTACCCTATCTACAGTATTTAAAAGCTAGACAACAAAGAAAGGTTGAAAGAGTTCTGAGGAGAAAAACTGTGACCCTAGTCAGGTTTATCATAATGGCAACAGATCCTCTCAGCTATATAGGAACTAATAAAGAGAATAACCCGTATATCCTTCCTCAACGAATTACTCAACATTTATCAACAGCTGAGAATAGTCTGAACACAATTTCAGTAATGAGTACAACAGAAGTGAACATTAAACAATGAAATGAATAGGACTAGAATTAAATTTAAATGATTTAAGTTGATGGATTTCTGATCCTACATTAAGAAAAAGAATTTAAAGAGAAGATGAAGAAGATACATGAATATGAAGCTGGATTTTAAGTCCCAGATTATTTAAAAGAAAACTTGAGGGAGGGGCACTACAAGGAAATAATCACATAATAAATATCTCCAGTATTCTGGCCTGGAGAATTCCATGGATTGTACAGTCCATGGGGTCACAAAGAGTCGGACATGACTTTCGCTTTCACTTCACTTTCAAATATCTATTTTACAAGAAAATAGTTTCATTCCTAACAATAACATAGAAATATCACTTTTACAATTAAGTCTTTCAGAATTTAAAAGCATATTTAAAAGAAATATAATGAATAGAGAAAGGACTTTGTTTTCAGACAAACCAACCTGGGTGTGAGGCTCAGCTGTCACAAATTACACTATGTGAATTTGCATAAAGTATTAATCTCTTTAAGCTTCAGCCGAACAAGAATGATAATCAGTCTTTATTATAGAATTATTTTGAAGTATAACTGAAATAAAATGTGTCAACTATATAGCCCACTGCCTGTAACACTGGTGACTATGGAATGTTCCATAATAAAGAGGGGGAAGACTTGATAAATTCAACAAAAGACAGGAAGAGAAAATAAAAGGTAAAATGAATAGCTGAACTTAACAAACAGCAGAAACAGTTACAAAGAAACAAAACCAAACATATCAGCAGTTGTAATACCTGGAGATAGACAAAATTTTTCTGTTAAAACACAGAAGACCTTCAGACAAATTTTTAAAAATACAGATATTCTATATGACATTTTACAAAAATACATATCATTATTTACTCAACAAATATTTGAATGTTTACTATGTACCAGGCACTATTCTAGGTTCTGAGGCTATAGTAAGAAACAAAAGGCAAAGCACTGGACCAATCAGATACAGGGGCTGCATGTGTGAGTATAAAGGCCCTAAATGGGGCTGAGATGGACCTGGCTATGTGAAAGAAAAACAAGCAAGACAAAGGCAGATGAGTTCAGAAAGATAACTGGGAGGGTCGGGATCAGACTCTATGGAACCTTCCAGGCCTTGTCTGGACTTTGGGTTTTACAGTGAACGGGAAGATGAGTCACTGGAGAGTTCTGAGGAAGACTGATGTGATCTGACTGATTTTTTTTCTTAAAAGGTCATTCTGATTGGTGAACTGAAAGCTGACTTAAGAGCAATAAGAATGGACATATAAAAATCAACAGAAAATTAACAATCTAGGAAACAGATGATCATGTCCTAGGTAAGAGTGGTAGCAGCAGGAATGGTAAGAAGTAGTTGGACTTCTCTGGATATAGTTTGAAAAAGTAGTCAACTGTATGTAGAAGTGAAAGTCGCTCAGTTGTGTCTGCTCTTTGCGACCCCATGGATTATACAGTCCATGGAATTCTCCAGACCAGAATACTGGAGTGGATAACCTTTCTTTTCTCCAGGGGATCTTCCCAACCCAGGGATCAAACCCAGGTCTCCCACATTGCAGGCAGATTCTTTACCAGCTGAGCCACAAGGGAAAGTGAGAGATAAAGACAAGCCAGGAAGGATGACTCCCAGTCTTTTGGCTGAGCAATGGGAAGGATGCAGCTGAGAAGGGGACTGTAAGAGAAGCACAGATGTAGAAGACTGTGATTGGGCATCCTGTCATAGATGTGTGAAATTTAAGGTACCCTTAAAGGGAGAGGGAAAAAGAAAAAAGACAGCCAGAGCTTTGACTCTAGACAAACCAGAATCAGAGATGTAAATTTGATAGAAGTCAGCATATAACAGCATTTAAAGGCAGGAAACTAACTGCTCATATCACTCAGGAAGGGGATGTGGACTGAGAAGGGAAGAAGTCCAAGGACTAAGGCCTGGACCATATTACTATCTTACAGATAGAGGACAGGAGAAGAACCAAGAAGTGGATGGAGAAAGAATGGCCAGTGGAGTAGAATAAAAACCAGAGATTGTGAGAGGTCTTGGAAGCAAAGAGGAAAAGGGAGAGAATAAAGGGCAAAGAGGGAAAAGGGAGAGATTAAATGACAATGTCAAACCCCTGTAACAGGTGAAACGGGACTGAGAAGTGACCATTGAGCTTAGCAGTGGGGAGTTTACTGGTGACCTGGACATGGGTAGACTGGTGGAGTAGTAGATGAAACTCTAAAAGGGTAGAAGAGACAAAGGGAAGAGAAGAACTGAGAAGAAAATGCACAGAACTCTTTTTAAGGAGCTTCACTATAAGAAGGAGTAGAAAACTGGGAGAATCACTAACTCAAGAGACACATGGCATCAAGAGAAGGCTGTTTACTTGACGAAAGAAATGTCAAGATATTTGTTTAATGATGCAAGGGAAGAGGGGTCTCGCTGTTAGAACAAAGATTTTTAAAAATTAAAAGGAAATAAAACCAACAAATGTTCAGTTCAGTTCAGTTCAGTCGCTCAGTCATGTCCGACTTTTTGCGACCCCGTGAATCACAGCACGCCAGGCCTCCCTGTCCATCACCAACTCCCAGAGTTCACTCAGACTCTCGGCCATCGAGTCAGTGATGCCATCCAGCCATCTCATCCTCTGTCGTCCCCTTCTTCTCCTGCCCCCAAATGTTAAGGTAGAGCAATATAAGGTTAGACAAAGCAGAACTCAAGACAGGCATTAAATGGGATAGAATTAAATGCATATCTGACTGATAAAACTATGGAACAAACCAAAAAAGTAGTTAAAGGTAGTTAATCCACCCCAAGAATTCCCCAGATGAATTTATGCACAAGATTGTAAAGGACCACTTCTTTGGATTTAAACTGATCAAGCAATAAAAAGCAGGAAGGTATTTCAGTTCATTCAGACTAGCAGAAACCTGATACTAAAAGCTGACAAAGAAGGAAGAAGAAACAAAATGTATCTTTATTATGAAGACTGATACAAAAAGCCTTAAGTGTAAATAAAATATGGGTAAATTAAATTCAGCAATGTATTACAAGAAAAACAGAATCCAGATAGGATGTATTCCAGAAATACAAGGATGGAAGGATGGCTCACCATAGACAATATGACTAGAATTAATCCTATTGTTATTTATAGTAGAAAAATAATTAAAATTGTCTCCATGCATGTTAAAAGAGCATTTAAATTCAGTAACATTCAGAATAGCAAAAAGTTCTTAATTTAGACCTGGAAAGGTATTACTTCAGTATGATAAAGCATATCAATCCAAAAAGCCAATGAAAACCGTATATAATGATAAAAAACTAGAGGCATTACTAAATAAGTCAAGAACAAGAGAAAAATACTATCACAATTACATTTTAATAGTGTTCTGGAAATTTTAGTCAATGTACTATAACAAGAAAAAGACATTGTAAAAAGCATGAATATTAGAAAGAAAAAGATAAAATTGTCATTTTTGCAGTTGATATGGAGATCTAGTAGAAAACTCAAGAGACTAAAAAGAAAAATTAAGTTCAGTAAAATGGCAGGATGCCAGTGACATATAGGAATCAATAACTTTTTATAGACTAGAAAATTCTATTTTCAAAAGTAAGCCACCCCTAAAATAACCTTCTAGTACATGCAAGACAAACGAGAGCTATCATGAGCCATATATGTAATTTTAAATAGTCTAGCTGTCAAAGCTTTAAAAAGCAGGTGAGATTGATTTTAGTAATTTATTTAACCCAATATATCTGCAAAATATTATTTCAGCATGTTATCAATATCCTAAAACTATTGTTGAGATATTTTCCATCTTTTTTCACACTAAATCCTGAAAATCAGTGTCTGGTTTTTGTTGTTTTTTTTTTTTTGGAACTTACAGTACTTCTCAATATGGAATAGCCACATTTCTTCACTAACCATCTGTGGCCATAACTGGACAATTTAATTCTAATAAACCTAGCTATGTGCCTGAAAAAAATGTGTAGGACTTACAGACTTGAAAACGCCCTAACTTCTAAAGAACATAAGTTTCAGTAAAAAGACAAACATATGATGTATTCCTAGAAGTCTCAGTACTGTAAAGACATCATTTTTCTCCCCCAAATCATTATACAAGTTCAACACAAGCCCAATAAAAATTGCAATGACTTTTTTTTTTTAGAAGACTGGACAAAATGATTCCAAACATTGGAAGTATAAATGTCAAACAGTATCAAGAAAATTTGAAAATGACAAGTAAAAAGATCTGGAGTTTGTCATATTAGATACCTGACTCCTCTTTTTTCCTGTTGCCCAGTAATGTCTATTCTACTTTCTCTGTCAGTATTCAGTACTATATATTTTCTAATATATTCCTTTCCCACTTACTCTATTTGTACAAAACAAAAACAAAAAACCTAACAGAAGAAACTTAATTTTGAACATTTAAATATCTTCATATCTTTAAATATCTTCATCTGTCCTTTCTCAGAAATAATACCATGCTTTCACTTACTATCTTTCTTTCACTTAAAAGTATCCCTTCACTCCCCAAAAAGAAAAAGAAAACACTAACTGACAGACTATCTGTAAGTTATATTTACTATATGGCACTAGCAGGTAATTCTCTCCTGGAACTAAGTAGCTATAAATCAGATTATACTGAGAAACCCTTTTGGACTTTTGATTTGCTTCTTAGCTGTCCACTGTAGCTATATGTACAAAACATCTAATGAAAATATCTTCTACTTTTGTTAATGACACCAGTTTTCTTTTACAAATGAGGGTGATGTTGTCCCTGGGAGTAAGGCTACATGTGAAGAATGTGACACATTCAGGTATCTCAACAGAACTTCATAAAATGAGAGTGAGAAAACCAGAATGGCTTTTAGAGTATCTACAAAGCTTATGCAGATATAGAAGGAATAATACTGTGAGTTTAGAGGTATAAGGCATACAGATTCAATCCTAAAGGCATTTTTGTTTGGGTATCCCATACAGTAGCTGTAAATCTGGGACAGGAAACTTGAAATCATTAAGGTCACATATTTATAACACCATATTCAATTAGGTTAGAAAAGTGCAATTTCTGTCATCATGTCATAAAAAGATGTGTTTTTCTCTCAGATCTCTTATTTTACAAAAGCTCTCTATATTGTTACAAATAGGGCTGTTTTCAATCAGTTACAAGGGGCAATTCAATTACTGGATGGTTTAGTGCAGTAACTGACTCCAGACTAATTTAATTTCTTTAGGTCTCCAAAGATCAATTGATCTGATTTGTTCCATCCCCAAAGGCTGTTTAGGAAAAATTCAGACTTAAATACCTGGAAATGAAATCCAAAACCTTGGCCAATTTCACACTACTTAGGTCATCTTGCAAACTTGCAGCTAGTCTCATAAGATGCTCTTTTAGCCCTCAGACCACTGAAAGCTTCTAAGTTTCATGTACATGCGAGTGTTCTCGACATCAGGATGTTTACTCAGTTAAGTGGAAAATGTGGCTGCATGCATTATCAAGTCCGTCACTCTAAAGGGCAGTCAGTCTGGGTACTGTCTCTCATAAACATAAGTAAAACTTAAGGGGCTATTTTTATTCTAGAAGTATTTTATTAACATTATTGAAAGTAACTTGGTTGGAGTAAAACTATGCTCATCTCAGTTCAGTTCAGTTCAGTCATCAGCTGTGTCCAATTCATTGCAACACCATGGACTGCAGTATGCCAGGGTTACCTGTCCATCTCCAACTCCCAGAATTTATTCAAACTCATGTCCATTGTGTTGGTGATGCCATCCAACCATCTCATCCTCTGTCATCCCCTTCTCCTCCCGAATTCATCATTCCAGGCATCAGGGTCTTTTCAAATGAGTCACTTCTTCACATCAGGTGGCCAAAGTTTTAGTTTCAGCTTTAGCATCAGTCCTTCCAATGAATATTCAGGACTGATTTCCTTTAGGATGTACTGGTTGGATCGCCTTGCAGTCCAAGGGACTCTCAAGAGTCTTCTCCAACACCACAGTTCAAAAGCATCAGTTCTTCAGGGCTCAGCTTTCTTTATAGTCCAACCCTCACATCCATACATGACTACTGGAAAAACCAAACCTTTGACTAGACAGACCTTGTTTGGCAAAGTAATGTCTCTGCTTTTTAATATGCTGTCTAGGTTGGTCATAACTTTTCTTCCAAGGAGCAAGCATCTTTTAATTTCCAGACTGCAGTCACCATCTGCAGTGATTTTGGACCCCCCAAAATATAAAGTCTTGTCACTGTTTCCATTGTTTCCCCATCTATTTCCCATGAAGGGATGGGACCAGATGCCATGATCTTTGTTTTCTGAATGCTGAGTTTTAAGCCAGCTTTTTCACTCTCCTCTTTCACTTTCATCAAGAGGCTCTTTAGTTCTTCTTCGCTTTCTGCCATAAGGGTGGTATCATTTGCATATCTGAGGTGATTGATATTTCTCCCAGCAATCTTGATTCCAGTTTATGCTTCATCCAGTCCAGTGTTTCTCATGATGTACTCTGCATACAAGTTAAATAAGCAGAGTAACAATATACAGCCTTGACGTACTTCTTTCCAATTTGGAATCAGTCTGTTGTTGCATGTCCAGTTCTAACTGTTGCTTCTTGACCTGCATACAGATTTCTCAGGAGGCAGGTCAGGTGGTCTGGTATTCCAATCTCTTTCTCAATTTCCCACAGTTTGTTGTGATCCACACAGTCAAATGCTTTGGCATAGTTAATAAAGCAGAAGTAGATGTTTTTCTGGAACTCTCTTGCTTTTTTGATGACCCAACAGATGTTGGCCATTTAATCTCTGGTTCCTCTGCCTTCTCTAACTCCAGCTTGAACATCTGGAATTTCATGGTTCACGTACTGTTGAAGCCTAGCTTGGCGAATTTTAAGCATTACTTTCCTAGCATGTAAGATGAGTGCAATTGTGTGGTAGTTTGAGCATTCTTAGGCATTGCCTTTCTTTGGGATTGGAATGAAAACTGACCTTTTCCAGTCCTGTGGCCACTGCTGAGTTTTCCACATTTGCTGGCATATTGAGTGCAGCACTTTCACAGCATCATCTTTTAGGATTTCAAGTAGCTCAACTAGAATCACATCACCGCCACTAGCTTTGTTCATGGTGATGCTTCCTAAGGCCCACTTGACTTTGCATTCCAGGATGTCGGCCTCTAGGTGAGTAATCACACCATTATGATTATCTGGGTTATGAAGATCTTTTTTGTATAGTCTTCTGTGTATTCTTGCCACCTCTTCTTATTCTTTTGCTTCTATTAGGTTCATACCATTTCTGTCCTTTATTGTGCCCATTTTTGCATGAAATATTCCATTGGTGTCTCGAATTTTCTTGAAGAGATTTCTAGTCTTTCTCATTCTATTGTTTTCCTCTATTTCTTTGCACTGATGACTGAGGAAGGCTTTCTTATCTCTCGTTGCTATTCTTTGGAACTCTGCATTCAAATGGGTATATCTTTCCTTTTCTTCTTTGCCTTTTGCTTCTCTTCTTTTCACAGCTATTTGTAAGGCCTCCTCAGACAACCATTTTGTCTTTTTGCATTTCTTTTTCTTGGGGATGGTGTTGATTACGCCTCCTGTACAGTGTCACAAACCTCCATCCATAATTCTTCAGGCACTCTATCAGAGCCAATCTCTTGGATCTGTTTCTCACTTCCACTGTATAATCATACGGGATTTGATTTAGGTCATACCTGAATGGCCTAGTGGTTTTCCCTACTTTCTTCAATTTCAGTCTGAATTTGGCAATAAGGTGTTCATGATCTGAATCAAAGTCAGCTCCCAGTCTTGTTTTTGCTGACTGTATAGTGCTTCTCCATCTTTGCCTGCAAAGAATATAATCAGTCTGATTTTGGTACTGACGATCTGTTCATTTCCATGTGTAGAGTCTTCCCTTGTGTTGTTGGAGAGGGTTTTGCTATGACCAGTGGTGGCTCAGAGGTTAAAGCGTCTGCCTCCAATGCGGGAGACCCGGGTTCAATCCCTGGGTCGGGAAGATCCCCTGGAGAAGGAAATGGCAACCCACTCCAGTATTCTTGCCTGGAGAATCCCATGGACTGAGGAGCCTGGTGGGCTGCAGTCCACGGGGTCACAAAGAGTCGGATACGACTGAGTGACTTTACTTACTTACTTACTTAGTGTGTTCTCTTGGCAAAATTCTCTTAGCCTTTGCCCTGCTTCATTCTGTACTTCAAGGCCAAATTTGCCTGTTATTCCAGGTATTTCTTGACTCCCTACTTTTGCATTCCAGTCCCCTATAATGAAAAGGATACCTTTTTGGCAGTGTTAGTTCTCAGAGTTCTTGTAGGTCTTCATAGAACCATTCAAATTCTTCATCATTACTCATTGGGGTATAGACTTGGATTCCTGTGATATTGAATGATTTACCTTGGAAATGAACAGAGACCATCCTGTTGTTTTTGAGACTGCATCCAAGTACTGCATTTTGGACTCTTTTGTTGACTATGATGGCTACTCCATTTCTTCTAAGAGATTCTTGCCCACAGTAGTAGATATAATGGTCATCTGAGTTAAATTCACCCATTCCAGTCCATTTTAGTTTGCTGATTCCTAAAATGTCAATGTTCACTCTTCCATCTCCTGTTTGACCACTTCCAATTTGCCTTGATTCATGGACCTAACAATGCAGGTTCCTATGCAATATTGCTCTTTATAGCATCGGACTTTACTTCCACCAGCAGTCACATCCACAACTGGGTGTTGTTTTTGCTTTGGCTCCATCTCTTCATTCATTCTGGAGTTATTTCTCTACTGATCTCCAGTAGTGTATTGGGCACCTACTGACCTGGGGAGTTCATCTTTTAGTGTCCTATATTTTTGCTTTTTCATACTGTTCATGGGGTTCTCAAGGCAAGAATACTGAAGTGGTTTGCCATTCCCTTCTCCCATTGACCACGTTTTGTCAAAACTCTCCACCATGACCCGTCCATCTTGGGTGGCCCTAAATGGCATGGCTCATAGTTTCATTGAGTTAGACAAGGCTGTGGTCCATGTGATCAGATTGGTTAGTTTTCTGTGATTGTGGTTTTCAGTCTGTCTGCCCTCTGATGGAGGATAAGAGGCTTATGGAAGCTTCCTGATGGGAGAGACTGACTGAGGGGGAAACTGGTTCTTGCTCTGATGGGCGGGGCCATGCTCAGTAAACCTTTAATCCAATTTTCTCTTGATGGGCGGGGCTGTGTTCCCTCCCTGTTGTTTGACCTGAGGCCAAACTATGATGGAGGTAATGAAGATAATGGTGACTGCCTTTAAAAGTTCCCACGCAAGCACTGCTACAGGCAGTGCCCCCAAGCCTGCAGCAGGCCACTGCCAACCCACGCCTCCGCCAGATGCTCATATAGTAAAATATAATTATTTTACATTTTCAGATTTTGAAAGTGCTTTCATAAATATCATCTTACATGGTCCTCATAATAAAGTGAGCAGTATTATGTTCTCCATTTTCTACAAGAGGAAACAGACTCAGGGTAACTTCTGAGGATCACTTAGAAGTGATCTTACTTAACTTACTTACTTAAAGATCTTACTTAAGTGATCTACTTAACTTAGGTAACTTCTCTAGGATCACTCAGCCAGGGAAAGGCAGAGCAGGGACCTAACCCATGGCTTTGTCTTCATATACCATGCTCAACCCCTGACCTGAAACAGAAGATATGAGGCACACTATAAAAACACATCACTACTGCCCCACTGAACCACTGTCTTCATTTTTGCCTGATACCTGATTAGAAAGGAGAAAAAATTCACCTATTATAATCCCACTTGCATAAATCCAGTGTGAATCAGTGCCTTTGGCACTCTAGAAACAGGAGATGAGAAAGATCACACCTAAATGGAAGTAGCCTTTTTAAAACACCTCCTGGTGGCTCAGATGGTAAAGTATCTGCCTACAATGTGGGAGACCCAGATTTGATCCCTGGGTTGGGAAGATTCCCCTGGAGAAGGAAATGGCAACCCACTCTAGTATTCTTGTCTGGAAAATCCCACGGACAGAGGAGCCTGGTAGGCTACAGTCCATGGGGTCGCAAAAACTCTCTGTAAATGCGGACTCCTTTGTCATCCATGCTGCTGATACCACTTTCTCACTGATTTGGATCCTATGGCCTATTTGCCTGCTTATGTTCTACCTAATCAAAGAGTTACCTCCTTGCCATCCATTTTGCAAGGGATTTTCAACCACAAGCTCAAGTTCCTTTCCCTGATCTCAGTACCCCCAGTCACTTGTCAGGCTCTTCAACTAACTAATCTTTTCCACTCAAATACCTGCCCAACTTTCAGTCTCTCCTGCTGGATTCTTTGCCTCCCCACTGAGCTTCTATATCTTTCCCCCCAAAATCAAAACCACACACTTATGCTCTGGCATTGGAAAGGATGACAGAATAATCAGACAGATGTTGCTAAAATTTATAATAATTCTTTAATTTGAGTTGCCAGGACAGGAAAGAGAAGTGCTGAGGTCAGGACATATGACCGTGTGGTAGGTAACAAAGAGTGTGACAGAACCATGTAGCAGTTGGTGGGGAAAACACCTAAAGATCTGGAGATAAACCAGAAGGCTGGTAGTTAGGGTACTCCACCTGTCCGTAAAGATTCCAGGACATATAAGAGATTAAATACGAGGATGAAAGTCTGATGATTTTCATCAGATTTAAAATGTGCCTACAATGTGGGAGACCCAGATTTGATCCCTGGGTTGAGAAGATTCCCCTGGAGAAGGAAATGGCAACCCACTCTAGTATTCTTGTCTGGAAAATCCCATGGACAGAGAAGCCTGGTAGGCTACAGTCCATGGGGTCGCAAAAAGTCTTTGTAAATGTGGATTGATATCTTCATTACCTCCATCATAGTTTGGCTTCAGATTGATGATAAAATCTGATTATTTAATTATAAAATGGTGACTATTTTATAATTTAAATTTGCAAAGACAGTAGA
Organism: Aepyceros melampus; assembly: GCA_006408695.1. Lineage (NCBI taxonomy): Eukaryota > Metazoa > Chordata > Mammalia > Artiodactyla > Bovidae > Aepyceros > Aepyceros melampus. The sequence continues at coordinate 263,930 of SJXQ01009032.1, forward strand.
ATTTAAATGTGTTCACCAAAAACAAAACAAAACAAAACAAAGTACAGAAAGTTGCATAGTACACTGAGGGGTACAAATAATCAGTTAGGTTGAAAAAAAATCTTTTCTTTGAAAAAAACTTTTTTTTACATTCATATTGGGCAACTATGCATCTCAATATAGCCATTACTCATCACATAAACAGTCTCACACTGTGTGAACCATTTTAATTAAAAATTAGGGTAAATTACAGGCACATGATTGTCACTTGCCTTAAAGGTCCTGATATCCAATAGCTTTCCTATTAAATATAAGCATTCTACACTGTAAATAAAATATGCACCTTGATTTAAACTGCCTTTTTTTGCTTCAGAATTCCAAGCTACCTTTATAGTCTTTATGTTAGCAAATATATCCACTTCAGAAGGCAAAGGCTATAAGATTCTATTTTCTCTGTGGATTGCCACTTAAGACATGAAGCTTAATATCATCAAGAGGACTGAGTCTTTGATAACAAGCAAGCCCTATTTTTTGCAGATGAATTAATGTCCTGTTAAAAGAAACCACTTCAGTCAGAAATGGAGTATAGAATAGATCCAGCTGCAGCAGCTGTCATAACTTCAGCAGTTGCATATCTGTAGGGTTTACAACTGGAAGTGAAGGTGGGCAGAGAACGGGAGATGCTACAGAGTATTGGAGACTATATACAGTAAAGTTATGTCTCTTTGTGTTGCCAGGAGTGTGCTCTTACAAACTACTGCTTTTCTTTATCTTATCTGGGCAAAAAAGTAAACAGAAAATTCTCATTACCTCTCAATGTCCGTGAGCCTGGAGGAGTCCCGGAATCCTTTGGCAAAAGGGTTACTATCTATTTTCAGCTTGGTTATCTGGAAAGGGAAGATGAGTAACAAAACAGCGTCATGTCTGTCGTCAAGGAAACAAAATCAGAAATAAAAAATTTGTTCATTTTCCATCATAGCACCCCAAGAATGTCTAAGAATATCTTAATGTCACTCAGTATTGTGATAAAGGTTGAAATTGCTAAAGAAATGCACAAATTTGGGTGAATTGGTCAGAGAAGGCATCAAGGAAAAGGAAGTATTTGAGGACAGAGTGTCTGTTCCTAAAACAGGCTGGAAGTCAATAAATAGAGACAGTTAGAAATGGGGGCCTTTTATGAACAGTGTGCCTGATGTGAAAAGTATTTAAGAGCAGTGAAAGGCTAGAGTTGGACTAGGGAATGGGGAAACTGTCCAGAATTGGACAATATTCGCCAGCATTGGTGGATAATGGGGAATAAAAACAAGAATGTTGCCTCATGCCGACTTGACAGCCTCATTTGTTATACCATGGGCACCTATATATACCACAATAGATACCCCAATAATAGCTTCATGTTCAATACTGTACTGAGAAATATGACATAAATACATGATATAAAGTTTTCAGCATATAAATTTACCCCATTCCCCTTTCCATCTGACTAAATTAGAATCAAATTAATGGGTCTCCTGTTATCCTCCCATAGAATGTTACTTACAGACTCTACACTAACATGGAAAAAAGCATTTCAAAAAATATTCTTATTTCCTAATAAGAATCATAGTCTGATTCTTATTAGGAAAGTCTGAAGTATTAAGTGTCTATGCTGTGCTAGCCATAATTCCCACAGTATACGAGATTAATGTAGAAAGATCTATTAAAACATATGCACTTCATGTTTCAGGAAAAATATATTAGGTACAAAGAAATAAGTAAATAAAGGAAACACTAATGAAAAGATACTTGACTTGCAAAATTCCTGAGTATTAGAGCTAAAAGGCATGGAGGAGAATGTAGGACACAACTAGTTAGTATCTGAGTTAGAACCACAGATACCTTTAAAGAGAATCACAGCTCATTTGTGTCCAAATGAGAGCCCACTTTCATCTTTGGAAAGAGAGAGAAATACACACACAATAGTCTTAACCTGAAAAAAAAGTTAGAGGTTGAGGGAGGCATGCCTTCCTCTTTCAAAGTAAACAGTAAACACAATTAAAAACAGAACAACAGTCAACAACAGTTTGAAATATTGCTTTGCCAATACTTTTCCTTTGATCAGAATGTATCTACTGTTCACTTTAAACCATTAACACCTGAAGAATCGCTTTATTCATTACAAAAGAAAATCATTGTTTTTCTTTCTCAAGTTTTCTCAGTGTGTGTTAATCAATGTGCAAACTACAAAAAGCTATATTCCTCACGCAGAATAGAATTTCCCACACTGTCCTGGCCAGAGAGATGCTACTTCTCTATCATTAATATTGGCAAGTTGTAAGATTGATTCTTTGATATTAGTTTTTTTTTCTTATACAAGTTATTTATTTTGATTTTCTAACATATTTTATTTATTTATTTAAATTTTATTTTTAAGGACACTTGGCAATACCTCAGAAATTCTTATTTTTAGCCTATGACATTTACTCTAGAGCAGCCAAAAATAAAATTGCTAATTTCCTTTTTAGCTTAGTTAATGGGAAATGGTAAATAGTGAAGAAAATAACCTAGATAAGTAAGAAACCTGGTCCTAATGGACAGCAACAGGACTTTAAGTTGAAAGAAATATACAGGAACTGCTGAGGTTGTCCCTAATGTATGGCCATCAATAGTTTGTAGAGAACCTCTCTCACACTCAGCCACCTCTTTAATTAAGGGCATGGATTTCTAAAGGGTGAAGTCTATTTTAACCATTCTTTTCAGACTAGGATTTAGTACTGAAGGTCAATTTTCAGGCAAAGGCAAAAAATTTTGTTTGAAATAAATTATAAACATCTTATAAAGCCCAAGCAATCAGTATATTCTAGGATTATAAATTATCAACAAGATTTTTGAATCCTCAAAGACAGGATTTTTTTCTCTCTTTCTACTGAATAATTATAAATGAAACTATTTCAGATTTCTGAATTGCTTTATAGATCATGAAAACACTTTTAAAATAATTTATCAAGAAGACTGAGAACATGCAGTCCCTAAAATTCCATGGAGCAGGCAAAGTGATACACAGCTGACCAGAACTGGAAGTCATTTAAGTGTTACTAAAGAGGGTAGCAGAGAAGGCAATGGCAATCCACTCCAGTACTCTTGCCTGGCAAATCCCATAGACAGAGGAGCCTGGTAGGCTGCAGTCCATGGGGTCACTAGGAGTCAGACACAACTGAGCGACTTCACTTTCACTTTTCACTTTTATGCATTGGAGAAGGAAATGGCAACCCACTGCAGTGTTCTTGCCTGGAGAATCCCAGGGACAGGGGAGCCTGTCTCTAGGGTCGCACAGAGTCAGACATGACTGAAGCGACTTAGCAGCAGCAGCAGCAGCAAAGAGGGTGGCACTACATCCACTGTAGTGTTAGTGACGTTAGGGGTGAACCAAACCTAGAAATTTTCAAACTGAAACTGTGAGGTACATGAATAAAGTTAAGGCTCCTTTCAAGTTTAGTTCCTACAAACTCATTTATAAGATTAAAAAGTGAATGGATTTGCAAGTGGATAAAATTTTCTGAAGACAGAAGCAAATAATATCTGATGGAGAAACAATTTTCAACAAAGTCCTTATGCAACCATCCCTCTAAAATGTGAACCAGCTCAGGAATTCCCTGGCAGTCCAGTGGGTAGGATTCAGTGCTTTCAGAGCCAGGTCCTGAATTCAATCTGTGGTCAGGGAACTAAGATCATGCAAGCCGTGCAGTGCAGCAATAAATAAATGAAATACAATTTTAAAAAATGTGAATCACATCAAGCTTTCTTTAAGTCTTCATAACTAAAAGAATATAAAATATTATCCATATAATAACTAAAGATATTCTATCCACTTTGTGCCTGAGAAGGATTTTGAGAATTGCATTTGTTGTTATTTGTATTTCCAAAAGGTAAAGACTGTTAGCTTAGAATGTGATGATTGTGGAGTTACTATAGAGAGTAAATACTTTCAGTGTGTGTTGTCAGCTAATGTGTCACCGTATCTAGTATTACCACCGTAACTTTGAATGAGAAGTAAATCCAATTCAACACAGGTTTTCAGATTTCTTTGGAATTTTCTTCCATTTATTAGAATTTTTCTCTTTCTAGTATCTTTATAGTCTTTCTTTCATCATCCCCAAGAGTATCAATGGTAACTTTTCTACTGTATAGTTTGATATAATTTCAAACTGTAGCTTCAAGAATAGTATATACAGCTAGATTTACCAATTGGTTCAGCAGTGATTTAACTTTAGTGTGCTAGTTAGAGAGGCATCTCGGGACATTAACCCAGTATTTACTTTCTCTATGGGCCATGTTACCTAATTCCTGTTACCTAATAATTACTTTTGAAAGTTAGGGGATAAAAGCTGAATAGATCTCTTACTACAACTGTTTGGGGGCCCTGAACTAACCACTACAGTCTTGAACAGGCTTTATGAAGTCCTGATTAGCAACACAGGAACTGTGGGTTAAACTTCTTAATGAGCTCACTGCAGTATCACTAGACTCAATCTATCGGGGTGCCAACAGTAAGTTCCCCAGAAATGTTTGTTGAACTTTGCTTCAAAAACAAGCAGTCAGAAATATGATTTCATGTTTACCAGTTATTGACTAAGTGAAATTCTTTTTAAGTTTATATAAAAAGCATTTCATTTTGTTTTCTATTTTCAGAAAAAGATTTTTGAATAGCAAAGTTTTAAAATTCTAGTTAATCAAACATTTTTAAAAGTTTAGGCACAGGTTTTATCCCATAGATATTTAAATAAAAACCAGTAGCTAACAGAAATTAATTTTTGCAGATATACTTTTACATCCCTTTTGAAATTTGGGAGAACTGAAAAAGTTATACATTTGAGAACTGATGAAAGAAAGGATCTGAGTTATATACAGTGATTTCAGTTGGACATCATTTTCATAATATAAAATGCCTGCAGCTTATAATGCCATTGAACAACGTCACCCATGTCAAAGGTAAAACTAAAAGAAAGATCCCAAAATAGTCAATTACTGAACATAATATGTATAGAACTCATCTGAAACAACCGAAACGTCTTTATGATTCAACAACAAATTTTAAAAACACAGTGTTTTTCATTTTGTGAGGAAAAACAATTAGCAAGTAAGGACAGTAGTATATGCTTAAGAAATCCTGCAGTTTCAAGTGTATCTGCATACATGCAAATCATGGACTGAAAGTGAAAAATGAAAGTGTCAATCACTCAGTGTATCTGACTCTTTGTGACCCCATGGACTGTAACCCGCCAGGTCCCTCCGTCCATAGAGTTCTCCAGGCAAGAATACTGGAGTGGGTTGCCTTCTCCAGGGTATCTTCCCGACCCAGGGATCGAACCTGAGCCTCCTGCATTGCAGGCAGATACTTTACCATTTGAGGCACCAGGGAAGCCCATTCCAGCAAAAATATACCCTTTTTTTTTCATGTATTATCTTGAAAATATGGATCATAATGTATTTCCTAACCACAAAATTCACTTTTCCAACATCTCCTTTATCTACAGATAAGTGTGTGCATAAACAGAGGGCAGATTTTTACACTGCCAGCTGCACCAAAGAGAAAGGGACTTTTTCCAATAGTTATTATTCCATGTGATATCACTGGACTCAGTAGAGCTGGGGTTCCCAACCACAAGGTCAAATTGGCCCTCAGAGACCATTTCTCCAATTATCAGGAAAAGATCTGTCCAAAGGCATTTAAAAATGAAACCTGACCTACACTTCAACTCCACAGCAATGGCTTGCCTGCTCAAAAACAATGTATGACCTTTAAATCTTAAATTATAAAATAGTTTGTTGAGAGTGTAATGTATTTAGCTTTAAACTAATATGTAAAGAAATGAAATCATTTCCTCACAAAAGCCAGAGGAAAAAAATAGCAAAAAATAGGGGAAAAAGTACCTTTTTCATTTCTTAAAAATAAAACTACCAGACACCATAAATGAGAACCTTTTTCACAAATTCTATTGGAAACTTTGATTTGGCTTTTAATATATATGAAAGTAATGTCTATCCAAAGTTTAAGAGATATAAATATGATCTTAAGTGTGAAATTTTAAATCTTTTATTTTCTGTTATTTAGCCATGAAAAAATTATTTTATATTGTACTTAGTACATATTTAATTTAATTCCTATATATTTAATGTTTATTATAGGTAAATCAGTAGACAAGCATGATATAGCAGTGTTTATGTCTATGCTTCTACCTTTAAAGCCATAACCCCTAGCACAATGCCAGTGTTTGGGGGGCGACGGGATGTACATATACATACATACACACACACACACACACACACACACACACACGTGTGCACACACGAGGCATTGTGCTAGGGATTATGGCTTTAAAGGTAGAAGCATAGAAATAAACTCAGACCTGGCAGGATCTATTGAGAAAATCAGTTCTGATTTTAGTCATTTTTATTGTGGGTTATTTAGCAATGAAATGATATACTAATCATATCAATCACTACACTTAATGAGGCAGTGAAAGCTAGATAGGCACTGGTAGGTGGATTTTTAAACCCACTTATAATCTTAACTAGAAATAAACATTTCTCAAGAGGAGTAACTAGTATTGGGATATGTGGTTATTAGAATCTTAATCTATTTTAACTATTTTCAGATTCAGTTTCCCAGCCCTTACACTGTCAGTGGTCACTTTCTTCATCCCGCAATCTAGCATGATGCTTTCAAAAGGTAGGAATTAACACCCAAAAGGAATTATCCCACTTACCAGATTTGTGACCTTGGACTAGTGTACTAACCATTCTGAACCTCAGTTTCTTCATCCACAAAATGGAGCTCATAGGGCCTTAGTCAGGGGATTAGTACCAGAATTAAGTGATATTTATTAAAAATATATAGAGATTATTTTTTCTAAGTTAAAAGTAACATCCAAATCATGAACCTTTGGTGGATACTAGTTTAGGGGAAGGGGCTAGGGGTTATAAAGACATTTGTTGGTCCATCCTGAAATTTTTAATACAAACTCAGTTTTAAATGTGTTAAAGATATTGTGGTTACAAGATAATCTTATTGTCAATCTGGGCTTGTAGAAGTACTTACAAGTATCATGATGCATACAACTTAGTTTCAAATGATTGAGAGAAGGGGGAAAGTAGGTATCTAAAGAGGTTGAGAAATGGAGCAGGGAAGGTAAAGCAAACTGGAAAAATGTTCATTGTTGAATCTGGCTAGGGAGTAAATGTGCTTCACTTTATTATCTGTTTCACTTTTGGATTTTTAAAATCTTCCAAATAAATGTTGAGTGGGAACAGAAGAATTCAATGAGATAATGTCACTAAAGCATAGAGCTCCTATTAGAAACAGCTAATGCCAGTGGATATTCTGTCAATTTAGAATGATTACCATCTTGTTACACTGACTGCTGTCAGTGTGAGGAGCTCCCTGCACATAGCAGGTAAGCAGTGAGCACATGCTGAAAAGAAATTAACATAAAGAACTAAAACCCTTTAAAAAGGATGTCTTGAATCCATCAGGGTCACAAGCTGAGAGGAGGTGAGGTTCTGCTTTGTTGGGGATACCAAGTACCTAAAGCTTAGAGGTTAAGAACACTGACATTTAACACCTAACCACCTGGATTTAAATCTATGACAGAAGCAGCAAGGTCTCATTGGATAAGTTATTTAACTCCATGCCTCAATTCTTTTGGCTATGAAATGCAACATAAAAATACTGTTGTTCCTATCTCAAGATATCATCGTGAGGATTAAATAAGACAATGTACTTTAAATGGTGCTTTGCACATGGTAAGTACCCAAATATTAGCTATTATTATAATCATGTAGATAATAGCCTCCTGTTCCATTTTCTGTGATATGAGAGGTCCTGCCAATATTAAGGATTGCATTTTGCCAATTAGACCAAATCTCAGATGTTATACTTAAAATTCCCTTAATTTTGTTCTGTCCATAATTTTCACAGATAATTTTCATAAAAGCAATGAAGTTTTCACATGACAAATTTTTGTTTCATTCTCAAACATCAACAGGGTCTCTTGTATTTCCCTAATAGCTCAGATGGTAAAGCATCCACCAGCAATGCAAGAATCCTGGGTTCAATCCTTGGGTTGGGAAGATCCCTTGGAGAAGGAAATGGCAACCCACTCCAGTATTCTTGCCTGGAGAATTCCATGGACAGAGCAGCCTAGCGGGCTACAGTCCATGCAGTTGGAAAGAGTTGGACACAACTGAGCAACTAAAACACACACACACACACACACACACACACAATGTTATACGATGTTTCCCTGGTGGCTCAGTAGGTAAAGAATGTGCCTGCAGTGCAGGAGATGTGCGTTCAGTCCCTGGGTTGGGAAGATCCCCTGGAGAAGGAAATGGCAAACCACTCCAGTATCCTTGCCTGGAAAATCCTATGGACAGAGGAGCCTGGCAGGTTGCAGTACATGGGGTCTCGAAGAGTTAGACACAACTGAGTGACTAATACTTTCTTTTTTCAATGTTTATAGTATAAAAGCTACTAATTCAGTTAGTGTAAGTTGAATGAATGTTTCAGGAATCTGTTCTGAACCTGTGATATCTACATTACATGTGTCCTCAAATAAATTGAAAATGGGATTGTTGATGTCACTGTTCTAGATTCTAAGAAAAGTAGCATTAGTGTTTTAGGCCTCTGTGGGCTTCAGTCTATACCCAAATTTTTAGCTTGGGCATTCTCTGAAAGTTGCCACTCTTGTGTTATTTTAGGGATAATAAAAAAGTTATAGTACTTTGCTTTCACTTAAAGATAAATAATATGATAACACTCATACATTGATTTCATTATTTATACATTATTTCATTTTTTTAAATGCCATTAACTTTTAAAAATCCATATGGTAACAAATCCTCTTTGGACATTACAGAGACAGCTAATAGTCACAACCTGCCTTTTTGATAAGAGTGCCTTAGAGTTTCTAAAGGCATGTTTATGCATAGCATCTCATTTGAGCTTTACAGGAATTCCCTAAGATGGTCCAGTTCTTAGTCCCAGTTTACAGGCAAAGAAAATGGCAGCCACAGTGATAAACTGAAGTCTACTCAAAGTCATATAGAAAGCCTTCAAGTTTATGCTGATCATGAAAGAAGAATAAATTGTGAAGAGTCTTAATAGCACCCAGTCCTTATCAACATTTTGATAGTTATTTACCAACTTAGTCTAAGCCTTGCTGCTGCTGCTAAGTCGCTTCAGTCGTGTCCGACTCTGTGCAACTTCATAGATGGCAGCCCACCAGGCTCCCCGGTCCCTGGGATTCTCCAGGCAAGAACACTGGAGTGGGCTGCCATTTCCTTCTCCAATGCATGAAAGTGAAAAGTGAAAGTGAAGTCACTCAGTTGTGTCTGACTCTAGTGACCCCATGGACTGCAGCCTACCAGGCTCCTCTGTCCATGGGATTTTCCAGGCAAAAGTACTGGAGTGATGCATAAATTTTAAATATGATTTACAACAGGATAGAAAATACAAAACTCAATATTATAAATTAGATATTTTGATGTTTACATAATACAGTTTATTATCTAAAGAGGTATTTAAAATCATTCTACTATAATCATCTTCGCCTGAATTTCAGCTGAATAAGTCTCACAAAATATCTAACAAATCAACAGTTTGGGTAGTTGGCTAGAACTGTGTGTACTAATTTAGCTGAAAAACTGAACTTTAAAATTTTATGAAGTCGTGAGTACATGGTTATGTACATCATGAGGCCCTACCAAGAGGAGGTAAAGGAAACTGGTAAGAAGTCAGTTTGGGATAGGTTTTGGCAGGAGAATGGGCAGTAAACAGCTTGACTGGGAAGGTAAAGGTTCTAGGAAACACAGACCTTTAAAACACTGAGCTGCAGTCACTCAACATACTTGGAGGTCCCGAGGCTGATTCTCCACAGCTTTCTTCAAGTAAACTTCTGTTTTGAGTACTGGGATGGCCCTTCTCTCCAAGAAGATAAAAGCATCTGCAAAAACTCATCTTTTTTGGCAAGAAAAAATTGTGAAGGGTACACTCACCAGTTGATTCTGGTAGGCAGTGACTGCTGTAAAAACTGTTTCTGGAAAGATGAATGTTCTGAATTCTTCAGACTTCAGATTGAGTAATGAGGCTGTGTGGTCTTTCTTCTTAATGATGTGTACCCGTGGCTGGTACTTATGCATTGAGTTCAAAATTATCTACAACAAAGAATGGAAAGTACAGTACTGAATTTTAGGTTTTTATATTGCTGCTGCTGCTGCTAAGTCACTTCAGTCATGTCTGACTTTGTGTGACCCCATAGACAGCAGCCCACTAGGCTCCCCCGTCCCTGGGATTCTTCAGGCAAGAACACTGGAGTGGGTTGCCATTTCCTTCTCCTTCTTATATTGCTAAACATGCCCAATTAAAATGAGGCAAAGAAAGAATCATAAAATCTACAGTTTCAAATGTAGTTTTAAGATTAAAATCTACCCTTTCCATTCTCCAGGCAAGTAATTTGTACATAATACAGCAGGGCCATCATTGTGAATCACATTTTACCAAAACAACTGCAAATAACACAGGTTGTTTCAAGTGTTCTTTCTAAAATTATAGAGGAAGAAGTCATCTGGAGGATAGGTTTATTTTGAAAAAAATAGTTTTTGTTTTTCAGTCTGGTTAGACCCAAGGCAGTATGTCTCTAAATTTTCTAAAGTAAGAAATTACATATTCAAGGAAGCCAGATTGTTACTTGGGACAGTGGGGGTTTGGAGGTTGGGGTGGGTGGCAGATCGGATGGTAGGGAAATAAAACTTAAAAGGTAGTGAGGTGTGAGATAGACTTTGGTTGTAATACTGAATTGATACTTCTTGCTCTTTTAATCTTGGGCCAAGTGATCTTACCTTTCTCACCCCATTTTCTTAAATGCAAAAGCATTTAAGTTTTAAACTCACAGGAGTTGTGGTGAGAATCGATGATGTACTCTTGTAAATCACAGCAAATAGGAAGTGCTCAATAAATATAACTGTATCATCATCATGATGTCTGATAGCTTCACTGATTCCAACTTCCAGTTACAAACTAAATAGGAATGATAATGACAGCTGTCTTCCATTCTATAGCTAATAAAAGTTGCCCAATACTTAGAAATCAGAAACATACCCTTGTTTACAAAGGCACTATTTTTCATGTATCATTTAAATAAAATACAATTGCCATTATGAAATTTGAGCAACAAATTTACTTTCAGATATTAAAGATTTTCTACATCTCCCCCAAAGCCACACCCAGACAGCTACCTAAGTATACAAAATTGAGTATGTTTTTCTTGGGATAACAGGGCTCACATTATATGCCCTTCACCCCAGGAGCCTAGCAGAGAGCATGGCTCTCAGAGGAGGTATTTGACACATGCTGTGGCAGGACCAGGGTCAACAGCGTGCAGTATTGTCGCTCTCGTTTCCTTGGCTAACTTGGGTGTGTTCGTGAATGTTAATACTGGTTGACTTTAGGAGAGTTAAATACTAGTCACTGTGAGATAACTGACAGAGAATCAATCTGATTCTGTACTGAGATATACACCAACAAAGTTACAGGGCATTAACTGGCACTGAATTTTGAACATGCCATCTTTTTATGATCCCAAATCTGAATAGGAATTACTGAAGCAAATGAGAGCTTAAAATGAATCAAAATAAACTTTAAAAAGTTATCTCTTTGTATAATGCATTTATTCCAAGGAATTCAAGATATCTATGCTCAGTCCTAAAACTGGAATAAACTTGAAGTGATAAAACCAAACATTTGCCTCCTGAAACTGGTATAAGAAAAACCTGAGCATTCACTGTATGTTCTACTAAGAAGATAAGAGTTTTCAAATCACATACGCACACACATACATACACACTGGAAAAAGCCCTAAGCTTTAAATAAGGTCCCCTCTTCCTTATTTATACCAGCCCTAGGTTAATTTCCTTTAGGAAAGGGTATTGGACGACTCAGACCCAAGACTGAGTCTCAGACCCCAGGGCTTCTTGAACCTCTGCTCAGGCTTTCGTGGATCTCAGAAACACTGATAGAAATGTAGACTTTATTTCATTGGAGAAATAAATTCCTGGAAATAAGAAATTTTCCTATTATAAAACCAAAAAAGTATCTATAAAGGGGGGCTTCTTCAGGGCTGATTCAGAGAACTTGTCTAAACAACACAAGATCTGAAAAATTTCCCTGTAGTTTTCAGAACATACTGTCTCTGTTGAAAAAGAGTTATATTAAATACTAAAAATTTAAAGCCAAAATGGATATTAGCAGTCATCTAAGATTTAGGCAAACAATTTGTCACGGTCTGATCTTGGCATAATCAGACTAGAACCCAGAGCTCCTGAAGTATGGCTTAGTGCTATTCCTCTCCATGAAACTGATGCTGAAAGGAAAACACACCAATTCTGGACAACTGAGTTGTAGGTTAACCTAGTTACTCTGACTTGGTCAGGATAAACAAGGTCTCCTGTGGGCATGTGGATGGTGGCAGTGCCTGAAGTGATTTACTTGGTTTTAGGTTCAATCCAATTTTTTGAAACCATGTCTAGAGCTCTCTAATTTATTATCTATGTATATGTAACCATTTTTTTTGAAAAGTTTTGAGACTCTTATCCAATAAAAATTAAAACCTTAAGTAACAAGAGCCTTAATAAAAGGGATAAGAGAGAGAATAACTATATCAGAATACCTAAGCCAAGGAGAGAAATTATGAAAATACCAACTTGCTTTCTAGCAAACAGGGCAAAGGAAAAAAAAAAGAAAGAGTATTCTCATCAAAAAGAAGCATGCATGTCTGTCTGAAGTTTCCTTAGCATAAAATCTAAAACATTTTTTTAAATGTAAATCTTTACTTAAGCGCATGAAATAACATCACAGATAGTTCCTTAAAAAGCATTCCTAGCAATTGTGTAAAAGCCTGTGTCAATGGCTGTTCTATTAAATGTTGATAGGAGCTCAGAATTCCAGTTTCTCTTTTTCCACATTTTGATGAATCCCTTATTGATATATAAAATCAAATCATTTTGTTTTTAACTGCAAGACTTCTCTGTGTTCTAATATTCATAAGATTCACTACAGAAGAGATATGTAATAAGTGAACAGGACTTTTCCAAATTTATTTGTACATAAAACCTTTGGTCCCACTGTATCTCACAAGAACGTATTCTGCAAAACACATTTTGGGAAACCGCCATTGGAGGTCTCAGCCCCATTCCCTTTATGCTGTGTTATCTATCACTGATAGAAATTAAATATTTAATCCAAGAATGGGCTGTAGTAACCTCCAAAATGCACATTCCCTTTGCTTAGTTGGCACAGGTGGTAACGCATTTGCAGAAGTGGGATTCCACGGTGCCAAAGGTCTGTGACCCTCTTACATAGAAACAGCATACAGCATCTCTGTATGTATCAGGGTTCCCCAAAGAACACAGCAATGGTCTCACAGAACGACTCAGAGCTGGAAGATTGGAGGGGAAAAAGGAGAAAAGGAAATGACTTCAACAGAGAAGGTTTCACGTGGCTTCTCCATTCCACCCCAGGGAATCCGCGAAGTCCAAGCACTACTTACATGGCCATGCTGATCCAGTTCATTGTTTGTGAGTTTCACCTTTTCAAAAGACACCATCTGTTTGAGTAGCTGCTCACCAGTAAAAGGAGAGTCTGGATGTACATACAACCTAAGAAAATTATGACAATTTTATTGAGACATTAAAAAATAAATCTCACTGTGGGTTTTAAAATATCCTGATTCTAAAGGAACACAAAAAATCTCATATAAATGGTGAATTTTTATTTGCCTCATTTAATCTCAAATTTAATAATACAGCAATGCCAAAATAATGCTAAAACATACAAATGTGTTTCTTTGTGTACCAATGATTTTAAAGGGGTAATACTTAATACATTTTCTATTATTGATTTTCAAGGGATAATACTTAATACATTTTGTATTATTTGCTGAGCAAGTTGTTTCTTTAAAGGTGTTTTTTTTTTCCATCTATTAATCAACTACTGGTCTGTTTTTGTCAAATATAAAATTCAATTGTAGATGTTTTCAAAGAAAAGTCTAGGTTATACTAAGCATAATGAGCTCCTAGCATAAACACTGCTAAAAAACAGTGAAGACAAATAATTTAAAAGAGGAAACAATTCTAGAGAATCTATCCATTTAAACTCGAAGGTGGTTCAGTTTAAAGTTTGTTTTCTTTATAAGCATGACAGTGCTTAATACAGTGACCCAGGGAACTTTTAATAGATCACATAGTCTGTTTGCTTCTCCGGGTACCTTAATATTATTTCTTTCATCATTACCTAGTTAAGTGCTCGCTAATGAGAGTGAAAACAAGCTGGGTAAGCTTCAAATTATTTAGTGTATTTATCTGTAAATAGCCTAAGCACTCCCCCCTCCCCCAAAAACAGCTTTGATGGGGGAAAAATGTACTTATCAGGTATTTGTCATTTATTGATCAGCTGCTATGTTTTTGGCTAGCTTTTACCTACTGACAGTTAAATGCAAGTCATTTACTTTACCTGCAAAGCTTTAAACTAAGTACAGCTCTTTGTAAATCACAATCCTAATATCCACTTAACATGAGCTTTTCTGAAGTCATGGGAGATTACAGAACTAATAACAGGGGAAGGAAATGTCCTTGATTTAATGGGATAAATTCCTTTATCCATGCCACAGGTTATTCATATTTATATTTTTTGTACTGAATCTTTGTAACTACCATTAAACATACATATTATGGAGGGAACAAAAGAAAGGGAAAAAGTTAAAAAAAAAAAATCCTTTCCTAACAATATTCATGTAAAGAATAAGAAGTCTACGCCATGGTTTGTCACACAGAGGACTAACAATAGAAGAATTGGAATCACAGGCTGCAACTCACAAAGCCCACCAGGATCTAAGCGAAAAACAGGCTAACAGTACTAACGATTCTTACCAGACCCACACAAGAACTTTAAAGGTTTTAGGTATTTGTCTGCCTGAATAATTTTTTAAAAGAGTGCTCAGAATTCCTTTCAAATGAAGTATTCTTCAATGACACAACCATAATATTAAATAGCTTTTCAAATATCACCCTTCAAGGCTATTACTCTATATACACAATTGTTTTACTACTAAGCACCACATCCTGATTAGAAAAGACACTGATGCTGGGAAAAATTGAAGGCAGGAGAAGGAGACGACAGAGGACGAGATGGTTGGATGGCATCACCGACTCAATGGACATGAGTTTGAGCAAGCTCTGGAAGATGATGAAGGATGGGGAAGCCTGATGTGCTTGCAGTCCACAGGGTCACAAACAGCCAGACAGGACTGAGGGCCTGAGCAACAACAACCACATCCTACCCACTCCTCCAAAAAGGACTAAAAATATTTAGTCCTAAAAGTTGGTGAGATGGTCCCTCTTTATGTATCAATTTAACACATATAATAAGATTAATAAAAATTTATTTAAATATCAACTTTTTAAAAAAAGGAAATGTCCTATGAAATTTATTTCATAAATTTATTTATGAAAATAAAACATTATTTAGGTTATATACAATGTCTTGCCCATTACTATGACCAAATGATACTGTCAAGCATCATTTCTTCTGATTAGAAATAACTGACTGATGAATTTTAGTCTAAAATAAAGTCTTTCAAAGAACTAGAATTGCAAGGAATTTCTACCATAAGTACAAAAATGATCACCTCCCAAATTCTTTACCTTTCCCATAAGTAGCTAGAAATTATAGCAGTGTCTTTTAATAGCAATAAAAAATAGTTGCTTGTATAATCTAGAATATTTCTATCCTATAAGGCACAAACATTTTAATCTAATATCAATATAAATAAACTGAACTAGGATGAACGAAAAAGCATACAGGAAGCCCTGCTTCTCTCAAGTCTCGTGGGACTTAAAATTCCAGCAATAGCTTAAACATGCTTCAGTTAAGATAGTGTATTGGTACATGCTTTCTTTTTCCAGCCAGAACAGATTAGTAACATAAACAAGGCATGTCATATTCCCAACTGGCCTAAACCAGTTCCCATACCTTTAGATAGGAGGAAAATGTATGCTAAATAAGAGTGATTAACTTCTTAGAGGAAAGACTTAAAGGAAAAAAAAAAGAAAAGGGGTGGAAGAGGCTGCTTGTAAAAACAGTTAGGAATCTGCTAAATTACTCCGCTCTCTGTCTCCTTTCTTCCTCTCTCTCTTTCCCCTTTAAAAAAAATTGTAAATATTGGAAAGAAGCTCTAGATTAGTGTGAACTGGCTAGTTAATAGTAAATAGTAGAGAATACTAATTATATTTCTTTAAATATCTATTGTAAATTTGTCATTTACAGTCACTCAAAATAAGTGTCATTAAAAATTTTTTTTGTCCTGATTGTTATTTAATATATTGATTTGGAAAGGCTGGGATCCTTCCTAGTCTTTTGTGGGAATGGAAAACTCAGAGAGGCTCCTTCTAATCTTGTCTCTAGTGTATTTAACAGACTGTAAGCTTAATAATGTGATCGACTACTAAGTAAGCTTAATATTCCATTGAACTGTATGTGTAAATTATCTGTGTTGATTCTGTGCCTTAAGACTCCAAACTATATACTTACAAAGAACCACACTTTGAACCATAACATCAAAGTTCCTAAACCCGTACATTTAAATAAATTCTTAGCCTTGACATGAACTGCCTATCAATTATAAAAATGACATAGTCATAAAACAACTTTAAAGCTGTAAGTTTTGGTTTTCGAGCCCTAAATGTATAATCAGCTATGTAAATGTAAAATGTAAAGATTCACTGTTTGTATTAAAGAGTGCCTGTTAGATTTCTGTTCTTCAGCTAGTCATAGTCACATAAAGTAAAAATACCGTTTTCTTCCCTCCAAAATGCTCATTTGGGCAAAGCAGCAGCAATAAAGGTTTGCATGTGATTTGTTAAACAGGGTTCTCCGGGAAAAACATTACCAATGACTAGCACAAAAATAGACATGTTTTGTTTGGGTCATTACCTAACATATTAATTGAATAATTTTTCAGTAAAAGTATATTAACCTGATGTTGAATTAATTTATCCACTAATTATAGACAGGGGGAAAAAGAGTTTGTTTTTCATACTTAAGCATCTCTGAGCCTTTTATTAGTCAAAAAAAAAAAACCTCACATTTACCAAAATGATGTTTACTATGTGAAGTTATAACCACACTATAACAAATATCTACTAAAAGCTACAAATGTACTAAAATGCACACTTTTAAAACGAATTTTAGGGCAGTCACTTCATCAGTAGGTTTATTCTGCTGGGTGTTAGCCAAATAGAAATGAGGGGTGTCATATGAAATGGGTCCAGATTTCTAACAAACATTCCAGTTGAAATTTAAGAAAAACTTTGCAATGAATTATGAAGAAAGATAAAATTAAAGGCAGTGTTCTGAGTAGAAACTCTGCCTTTCTCAGAGACTAATCCATATTTTGTATAGTTAATCCTGGAGTGCCTGGGCTTGGAACGCTTTCTTACCAGAACTCACGGCTTTAAAAACAGACCTGCTGAAAATTCAAACAGCCAGAGCAGGAGACATTTTGCTTGGCCCAAAATATGGAGACACAAACCTGGCTGGCAGTGGAGGGTCCGCTTTGCCAGCCACCAGCCAGGAGGACCGGTGGTAGGCATAGCGGTACCTCTTGTTGTCCACAGGGACGATGTCCATCAGGACTATGTACTTGGCCTCAGAATCCACACCGGAAAAGGACACACGGATGGTAGGAAACATCCTCCTGACACAGTGAGACAAAGAGAATCGCCAGAATTAGAGAGGAAGAGAGGTCCCTTCCCTCTCTACCCAGCCCCCAAACTCTTTGTTTCCTGTAAAGCCAGAGAGATGTGAATACAGAGACTGACCTTCTCCCAAGCCTAGATAATCTTGTGTCATCTCTACAGGAGTCCTCATTAATACCCAAAGGTCTGCAATTAGGGAAAATCCTGTGCTATATCATCAAGCCCATTAGGCTCTGAACCTGAAGTCTCCAGAGCAGAGAGAGTCCTGTAACCTCCTTATGTTGCAGGGAGAAAACTCACCCCTGCCTTAGTAGAAGCCAGAGCGGAGTTCTCAGGTTGGTTTTCTTTTCGGGAGACTCTGAGAGGGTGCATCCCAGAGACCTGAGAGCTGGAGCAGTTGGGCGCCAAGGGGCCACCGATCCGTAGAGCCTTAGCCCCAGTCCCAGGAGCTGCCTTCCCGCCTTCCCTGAATCAGCCCGGACTTCGGCGTCTAGGGGCCCCCGCACCAGAGCTCCTTCCTACCAGGAGTGTGGTCATTTCAAATTTCATTCTATCTCCCTGATTTTAATTTTTGTTTTTAATGGGAGCTTCTGCAAATAAAAGGAAGATTAAAAGGTGATAAAAAGGAAGCCACCTGCCTCCCTCACAACACGGAGCAGCCCGCCCTGCACTGCAGCAGGCACAAGTTCCCGCTTCCCTCCAGATGCAAACTCAGAACCCAAAAGACATAACTGGGCTGCAGGGAGAAGAGAGCCCAGTCTCTTGCCCTTAGGGTGGGGGTAGGGCTTCCTATAGCCAGATCCCAAGAAAGCAAATACCTGGACATCTGTCTCAGTAGATCTTACCAAAAGCAAGTCAGTGGAAGGAAACCCTCCTTGAGCAAAGCTTCCTCTTCAAGCTCAGTACTAGCAGTTTCACCCAGCTCCTGGAGACTCCCTATGCCACACCGGGCACCGTCCCCTCCTCCCCACTCTCAGCCGACAAGGCCCTCCTGCTACCTGCCAGACTTGGTGATGATCATCTCCGTGCCTAGCTCGTGGAATTTGTCCCAGAGCTCCTTGGTCTCCAGGCTGCAGGCAATTTTGGCCATTTCCTCGCTGGGGACGATGGGGGTGGTGGGGATCAGTGGCTCAGTGCACAGAGAGGAGGCAGAGGGGCTGCTGCCGCCCGCACCACTGCTGCCAAACTCCCCGTGAGCATCTAGGCTGGTCAGCTCTCCCAGGGGCTGAGCGCAGGAAGACTTCTCAACAAATTGTTCTGCAGGCAAAAAGAATTGAGAATGACAGCTAATTCTGTCCATCAGAGATAAGGACAGCAGCACAACTAAAATTGGTACCAGATTTGACTTTGGAAAAGTTATGCTCAGGATCTCCAGGAGGGCAGTGGAAACCATTCACTACATAAACCAAGCCTGAGAGTCCTGTGGAGTGGCATGGCTCCTGCTTGCTTGCTTACTGAACCAAATGAGTGAGTTCTAGAGCCAGTTCTTGTTACCATTACTTGAAACCCACTTTGGAGAAGAAAAAAATGTGAGGAGTGGATAATGGGGACGACAATGATCATAAAGAATTAAAAACAAATATTCCTGTTGTTATCCCTCCACATTCTTCTCAGTTTGTGGGCCCTGGTACCAGTTCTTCCTCTCCGACAAAGAGGAGACACTTTTTCCACGGAGATCAAAGCAGTGAAAATATCAGCTTCTTCCTCACTTTGAGAGGAACCTCCCTTCCCTCCTGAAGCCCTCTCCCCATAAGAGAAAATGAAAAGGGGGTGTAGTTTGGTGTGGTGTTGGGGATGTGGTTTTTTTTTTAAATTAAGTCACTTCACTTCTTTGCCCAGTTCTCAGTTTCCCAGACTTTCAGATGTTAGATTGAAACATTTTTATAATTTCCCTCCCAGTCTGAGATCTTACAAAAGACTATAACATATTGCTTGTTAAATCACGGGAGTACGCTCTCCAATTTTCTGCACTTGGCTTGAAACAATTACTTGAGGGACAATGTGTGTATTTTCTCTCTCTCAAAAAATGTTCTGTGAGGAAAAGAACCCCAAACCCCAGACCAGCAGAGTGTTAAAGTAGGAAGAACAGTTTTCCATCAACCATCAGGCTGGAATACCACTGCCTATGAACCAAACATTCTCCTCCACAGCTGATAAGGGCCTGGGAATACACCAGTCACTTTGATGGAATACAGGAGGAGTTTTGTAATTGGCCCAATTATCTTGCGTCCCTTAAAAAAGAAACTACTTGAATCGACAATGTGAAACTGAACTCCAAAACAATTCTGTTCTAAGTGCCCTCAAGGAATTGAAACAAGTTCTAAGTACACACACACACACACACACACACACACAATGTTTATTTCTCTTTGACTTGGGGCAGCAAGCAAGAGGTAGAGAATTTTAACCTTCTCTTACAATAATAATCCCACTCATGGAAAAATTTTTAAATAAGAATAATCAAATTAATTATCATATCCTTTTTTCAAATTCAAAGAGAATCATGCGGTCACAAAATTATATTTTCTAATATTTTCAGAAACATATTCACATAACATCTTTATAGAGAATTAAGTAGCCTTAAAATTTTTCTGACAATTGAAAAAGGCAAATTCCCTAAGCTCCAAACTAACCAGTGTGTCAGGGTTGGGAAATGGAAGAAGGAAATGATACAGAAATGTTCTAACACAATATTTTATGTCAGTTATATCTCAATTTAAAAAAATTTTGTGACTTAGTTGTCTAGGTGGTTCTTTTGAATAGACCTAATGTGTTTAAATGAGCAATCATGAGACACCTCTGACTCCCATCCTACAGCTTCTTTAGCATCTCGCTACGGTTGCATTCTCTCCTAACAGGTATTTCATGTGCTGGAGTCCTTGGCTTATAGTCAGTAACAGTGCTCTGTTGAACTGGCCCTAGAAAGGGACTAAGATGCCTTCAGGTTCTTTCAGAGCCTGTCTCAAAAGCCCCAGGGGAGGAAGGATGCTCATTTTACAGACTAGAATGAAGTGGGGGTGCTTTGAGCTGCCAGTGGTTTTATAGTTTAGAATTCAGAGGAAGGTATTTTTCTCCCTCAGGAAAGTAGAGAAGGAAGCAATGTTGAAATGACAGCAGAGCTGAAGCTAACATGTTTCCCAGTCTACTGTACACCTGTCAGGAATTTTAACCTGAAATTCTCTTTTCCTGCTAACTACCAAACAGTAATGGGGGCATTTATTTATGACGAATTTGGACGCCTCCTAAATAGGATGGATCATGTTGGGAAGGGCCACAAAGTTAACTTTGAAATTGGTGGTGAATTTTTTTCTAAGCAGTTGGAGTTTATCTGATTGGTTATTTCCATTTCTTTAGCAGGTTTACATTTACACAGGAGGTTAGTGGGAAGAACCAGGGAAAGGGAGTAAAAACCCTGGAGGAGAGACTTTTTGACATATTTTCTGCAGATCTTCCTGTTTCCTTTGCCTTGGTTCAAAATTTCTGCAGGGATTCTAGCTCTCTCTTCTCTCTGCTGAGGCCCCTTATTTTTCTTCTCTAACATTTCATCTTCCATATTATTATTGTGTTTCAAGGTGTGAGATGTTAAAATGTTGAGAAAGGCAGGGAGAAGGAAAAAAAATTGAAGTTAAAAAGTTAAAAAAATTACCCTAAGTTTACTTGATGCTTTTCACTGTTTTAGGGCTACCAGATGATCAGGATGTGAACTAATTATTACCCAGGGACCCAGAAGGTGATGATGAGAACACTTCTTTCTCCCAGTTGTGAAGGGACTTGAAACACATCTCCAGCAGTTTCTTTCTCACACAATTCACTCGTGCTAAGGGGAGTATAGTCACTTTTCTCCCTTTTCTCTGAGCATAGTGTCTTCTATAAATGGTAAAGGTTGTTAAATAAACAGTATAGCTAAAAGTTGAGGAATCTGGGAAATGATTACTGGCTAATGTTTTTGCCAACCTCCACTGAAAGTGACAGCAGCTATGAAATGTCTTACTGATGTATCTGGAGCTTCTCTGAAGAAAATGGTTCATTCCGCTAGAACTGGCTTATTCTACAGCACCTGAGAGGAGTCTTAAGGAGCTGAGTTTGTGTAATCTATTCAAGTCAGGGAAAAACAAAATTGAACTAGTTTCTTGTGAAGTGACAGTCTCCTTGGTTGCGAGTGCACAAGCAGGTGTTAGATGCATCATAAATTCTGTCGAGTCTTAAAAAGGGGCTTTTATCATTATTAATCCCTAAATCTTTATCCCAAAAATGTTACACACACACACACCCCGGATGTTCGACTTGACAAAAAGATTCTAGACAAATAGGTAAGGAAAGCGACATATGAGGTATGAAACTGGTTGCATATAAACACTGTGGAGTCCCCAAAGAATCTGGGTCTAAGAGAAAAAAAAAAAAAATTTCCCACCCGCAACGTATAGTCTATAACCCGCGGGTCAGAACTGCCGCGCGAGCCAGAAAAGGTGGCCACCCTCAAGAGCGTCGTGCAGCTAGGGGACAGAAGGACAAACAAATGAGAAGCCCACC
>SJXQ01009032.1:290815-375723 GCA_006408695.1 Aepyceros melampus
GTCCACCCCGGAGGCCCCAGGACCGGGCGAAGCAAGGCACCCCACCCAATTCCGTTTCTAAGGGAGAGGCAAAGATCAGTTCTTCAAGAGGCGCGGCCTGAGTGTGTCATCTGACGGTCCCTGTGTGGGGATGGATGGATAGGTGGGCGAGTGGGTGTTCGCACGCGCGCTCACTTGCGGCCGGGACTTCACTCTGGCGCCGGGCTATGGAACCGAGGAAAGGGATGTCGTATGTGCCTAAGGCAGGTCGCACGCATCTCCAGGGCCTACGCCCTCAGACAGTGAAGGGAAAAATTCTTCGAAGGCCAGAGCCCCGCCCAGTCCTAAGGCTCAAGGAGGCCTTCGACTGTGGGTGCGCGCCACCACCAGGCTACTGGAACTTGCACTCCCGGGGCCTTCTCGGGTTCCCATCGCGTTGCGCCACCGAGCCTAAACGCGGAGATCAGGTGCAGAGTTCCAGAGCCTCGTCACAGGCTGTTCCCTCAGGGCTGCGACCCTCCAACTCCTTCCCAGGACCGCTCGCGCGCTGGTACATCCCCCAGGAGCTCGAGGCTGCGGGATCTAAGCGCCGCAGGCCTCCTCCTGGCCAGGGAAGAACTTGTGCGCTAGAATTGGGCACACAACTCGCAGCTAGATCCCAAGAACAGCAAAGAAAGATCTCTTCTGATCCTGTGAGCTAGGAATCCAGATCTGTTTTCTTTCACCCCTTCTCCACCCTCCTCTTCCTCCACACGTGCTCTCGCCCTCCTTTCCAATCCTCCTTTTGGGACATCCTCACTTTCTGTCTCTCAAGGCCTGACTGCTGACCAATCATGTGTTTAACACTTAGATATTTCGTACATCATTAATTTTTGCATGAATTTTGTTTCTTTAAATTACTGCATTAAAATATTATTTTTTGTTAGCCTTAAATTTTAGACTTCATCATAATCTCAGCCGGCTTAGGGAAGTTAAGAATTTGATCGAAATTATACCGATAATAAGCAGTAGAGCGGAGGTTCCCACACAAATCTCTAGTTTCGAAAGCATCCCTTCCCCGTCGCTATTATCACGCACGTGGGAATGACTCAATG
The DNA here is from genome assembly GCA_006408695.1 of Aepyceros melampus. Lineage (NCBI taxonomy): Eukaryota > Metazoa > Chordata > Mammalia > Artiodactyla > Bovidae > Aepyceros > Aepyceros melampus. The sequence continues at coordinate 291,889 of SJXQ01009032.1, forward strand.
GGAACTCCCGCTAGGTGGAGGAAAGCGGGTAGAGGACGGTCCGCTCCTTCAGGATGAAGGTCTTGGCCAGGTGACCTGGTCCGGCAGTGTGGAGGCAGGAGGCTTGTGTGGATAGGGAAGGCAGTAGCCAGACAGGACGACTGAGTGCTTCCTGAGCTGTGGTTTCTTAGATGTTTAAAAACAAACTCAAAAGTAAATGAGGCAACTTCCATAGAAGAGCAACCACAGCTCTCTTGTGAGCACCTCCTCTCCCTCAAAGCAGCGTCAGTTTTGCAGATATCAGATATCACCTAATGAAACTTACAGTGGTTACTGCATTTTGGAAGGTGAGCCAGCCTTCCGGCAACTAAGTGATTGATGGAGGAGGTTCTGCCTTTGCTTTTCAGGAGCTGGAACCTGCCGTTTGGTGACAACTTGTCCAGGTCCTTATCAAGAGGTTTGGGAGCTCAAGGCAGGGAAGACCCAGGCAGGAAGTAGTCCTGCAGGTTCTCTACAGCCTGCTCCCATTGCAAGTCTACCCAGAAGCAATTTGACTGAAGCTCATCTTAGTCTCTTCCCTGTGGAGGGCAAAATACACTCAGTAACGACTTGGGTGCCTGTTCTCAAATGTCAGCATGTTCTAGATGACTTGAAGCATGTATTAATATAAGGGAACAAAGATGTATGTATCTCACAAAAGATAAAGAGTGCAGAGTATTTGTTCATTTATCTGATATGATCTGGTACTTACCCTGGGCTGGGTACTGTGCTTAGTTGGGTGAATAAACCACTAATCAGAACCCTAATATTTCTGCCTTATGCAACTCACAGTGTGGTGGGAGACAACAATAATAAGCACAGAAAACCACACGCAACACAAACACACAATAGAGCTTGTGATAAAGACTTGAGGAAACAAGAAGCACCGATCATTGCTGATTAAACCAATTTTTGATTATGGACATTCCTTCTTCTGGACAAGACACTGGCTTATGGGGGGGTGGGATGGTGTTGGATAATTTGCATATGATTCCTGCCTATCAAGGATTCAGAACCTAGCTAGAGATTGTAAAAGAGCATCACTGTGAAAAGTATACATTACAGTCTTCTCAACATTGAACTGAAAGATATAGGGGCATAAAGGCAGACTAAACAACTTTAAAAAGCTTGCAGAAAAAGGTATAGGGCCTGGCATTAGAAACATTAGAAACACCAATTTGGAGAAAATGCCTCCATTTCCATATCTGTAAAAACAAACTACATTAAGTGTGTTGTGAAGATTAATGTCTTCGTGAGGGTAAAGGACTTCACAGATATTAGTATTAGCCAACTCCTGAACTTGGGCGAGGCCCCTTTTCAGTTTAATACATTTACACATTTGTAGTGGATACAGATTAGATCTGATGGAGAACTGTCTTCAAGAGCCCGTTTCCACACTGGAATTGTAAGGAATGTAAGAAACAGCTTTCTCTCTGGGGTCTGTGCAAGTGTCTGGGTCTCATTCAGTTTCTGTGGTGTAAGAGAAACCCATAGGTTGCCACTAGGAAGGGGCCAGGTCCCTAGGGATGCTCAGACACTTGGCCTCTCTGTCGTGAATGCCCTCCTTGGAAAGGCTTGGAGGTCCTCAGTTGGCCTCTGGACTGCATTTCCTTCCATTAACTCACTGATTGGAAGACGTTCTATGTACATTTCAAGCCTGGATGCTAGTTTTTCAATGCATTACAAAGAGCTATTGCCTACTAATATGTGTTAGTCTCTGCAGTAGGCTTTCCAAGAAATAGGTAATGTTGATAATAATATCAGTCGCGTAGCATTATCATGTGCATTTTAAAGTTGCAGAAAATGAGGCTCCAAACGCTGAAAGCGAAGTAACTCACTTGAGAAGTAACTCACTTGATCTGGGCACACGAATAGGTAGTTTCACGGGGAAGAGCAGTTGATCTTGGACTGTGTGAGCCAAGTTTTTCGGCTCCACAATCTTAACCTCTAACCCATATCGAATGCTGTCGCTAACCTGGCTAGTTTCAGTTCTGGAAACAGAGGCAGTTCGGAGGAAAGGGCTGAATTTTCTCAGTCTGTTTGTAAATAGCAGCTCCAGAAACACGTAAACATCGGTCTGTCTTTGTTGTTGGTCCACCTGCTCGAGAACGTTGATCTTCCAAATGTGGGCAGATATAACTCGCTTGCCCATGGTCCACTCTCCCCGCGCGCAAAGGAGGGTCAAGTAATGGTCTTTCGTTGTCGCACGTAGACCGCGAGTCCAGGCGCTTTGTCACTATTTTCTTCTTTTCTGGGGTTAATTACCATTAATCTACAGGTTTCGAGGAGGCGGCGAGAGGGATGGAGGCGGGGCGGCCTTGGAGATCGTGCACAACTTGACTGGCCTCTGCGTACCCCGCAAGTATGGGAGGAAGACTTGCAAGCGTTGGAGATTCGAAGCAGCTTTGTCCTTTGCTTGTCAAATGACCCTGGGCTATCTGGACTGCTCTAAGCCTTAGTTTCCCTAGCGCGAAGCGAGAGGCTCGCACAATGCCCGGCGCCAGCTGAGCCGCGGCCCCAGTAGTGCAGAGGCGATGGCAGGAAGCCGACACTCCGCAACAGAGAGGCGCAGACTCACCGAGCCTTCGGGCTTGCAAGGCTCACTGTGGCCTCGCGGATCCGCTGGTTCTCTCCCTCCAACCCACCCTCTCCTTTGCTGCTGTCATAGGGTCAGACCTCCACGTTGGAGAGACCACGACAGACCAGAGTGAAGGGGACAACCGCACTGTACGCCCGACTCCACCAAGTTTCATCACTTGGTGACGCTAGAGGTGGATTCACATTCCTAAAGATGCTTCCTAAAACGACGCAGTAGGGGGTCCGTGCGAACGACCGAACGGTGGAGAAGCAGACACTAACCCGCTTCTCTGCTAGCGGTCCTCGGACCACCCTCCCGCACACGCGGCTCCCACCCAGGACCCGAGGCCCAAGAGAGTACTCTCAGCTCCAACCGCCGCAGTCCCTGCGGCCGGGACGCAGACATTAAAGTTAGAGCCCCCGCCACTGCCACCCCTGCCTAGCCGGCGCGGTGACGGTGGCGCTGGCGGCGGCGGGGGCCTTCCCTTGGCTGCCCCGCTATTTAATCAGGGCTATTATCAGACTGGGCTTGCAGGATGGCGCCGGCCGAGCTTTACCCCCATTAGCGTAGGGCAGGGTGGGGGCTGGGTCCCCAGACCGCCGTCTGCCCCAACGCAGCTGCCGCGCTTCTGGGGCGCTTTGAGAAAGGCCGAGCCGCGGGGTCTGGTGGCGGCTAGCGCAGTCTCAAATCAGTTTTCAAGCTGACAGTTTATTAGACTTTTATTTCCTACTTCCCGACTCGACCTTGACTAGCTCTTTGGCGTTGGAGCAAACCACTGAACTTTTTTGAGACTCAGTTTTTCGTCTGTAAAATGGATCTGCTTAGATACTTAACTCAAGGTCCTCTTGAAGACAAACTCAGAAGATGCATCTAAGATAAACTAAGAAGGTTCAGACCACAAATGGTGTTAATACTATTATTACAATAGAATTATATGTTTGTTTGTTTTTTAAAGCATTCCTCACCCACCCCTGCCCAAAGAAGTCCAAAGATTACTTAAGGACTTGCTGGATTTATTCATGACTTGCTGGGATCTAATTTCTCCTCTGCCACTTGCTCTCTGTGTGACTTTGGGGACTTCACGTCTCTTAGTGCCTCTTTACCTTAGCTGTAAAACGGATGGAATACTACCACCTTCGTTATTAGACTGTTGGGCACATTAAATAAGATGATGCATGGGGCTTCCCTGATGGCATAGATGGTAAAAAATCCACCTGCAATGCAGGAGACCCAGATTTGATCCCTGAGTGGGAAAGATCCTCTGGAGATGGGAATGGCTACTCACTCTAGTATTCTCACCTGGAGAATCCTATGGACAGAGGAGCCTGGCTGGCTACAGTCCGTGGGGTTGCAAAAGGTTGGACACGACTGAATAACACATGCACATGTAGAATGCTGAGCACAGAGTAGGGTCTCCTTAAGCACAGGTTATTAGTTATTAGCAAAGTGTTTTACAAACCACATTCTTTAGGTTTGTTTTTAATCTTCCTACAAGGAAGCAACTGTCTCCTGATGTTAAGGAATATTCATGTTGGGGTTGGGGTGTCAGGTTTAGGGCTAAATGTCAGGTCTGGAAATGCCAGGAAAGAGAATCATACAACTGTGTCTTCTAGCCTCTTTGCACTCCCATCACAACGCCCTATTGACGCGGTCCATTTAAAGGTAAAAGTCCCAACAGCGCAATCAGTCACTGTTATTTTCAGTTGGCTGCTAAAAATTAGCACTCCCAGCAACCCCAGTATTCTCGGCAGTAGTTTCTAATCAGTAAAATACAATTAACAAAGCAAGACTAATTATTAAAGTGACCTTCTAAGTAGTGAATGTTTGTGAATATTCTTAAGTGGGATGTGCTGGGCACAGAGCTCAATATCTAAGGACTGTGTTCAGCTTCAGTCAGCACTGGTCTCACCTCATCGGTCTCCCCAAAATCCTAGAAGTGCTTTTGAATTGACTTTCTTCATCTGACATGAAGTAAACGGCCCATATAATGGTTATTTCAGGTGCTTATATGTGCTTGGCAATATCCTAAGCACTTTACCTGTATTATCTCATTTTCCCCACTTTTCAGATGAGGAGATGGTAAAATTTCATGGACAAAGGCACAGAGAAGTTATTTAACTTACTAAAAATCACACAGTATAGGTTTAAATTCTTATTTTCCTTTCTCTTGTGCCCCCATCTCCCAGCACTTATAGCCCCTTCTCTTTTGCAACTCCAAAAACACTTTAAAACAAATGTATCTGGGAGAAATCAAGCAAACAAAATACCTCAGAAAGTTCTGTGCTTCTAAGGAGGCACCTAGGGATAGAAGCTACCGTTCGTGGCAGGATTCTGAAGGCCTTTACTAGTCAGGATGACTTCTTGTCAGTCACTTGTCCTTTGTGCCACAGTACATTCTTCTGGAAGATGATTGAATGCTTCTTATATAACTGCTAGTTATAGTGTATAAGTAATATTTGTGTGTGTGTGAAAGTTCTCAGTTGTGTCCCACTGTTTGTGACCCCATGGTCTGTAGCTTGCCAGGCTCCTTTGTCCATGGAATTTTCCAGGCCAGAATACTGGAGTGGGAAACTGTTCCCTTCTCCAGGGGATCTTCCCAGCCCAGGGATCGAACCCAGGTATCTCGAATTGCAAGGCGGATTCTTTACTGTCTGAGCCACCAGGAAAGCCCTAACTAACATTTACCTAGACTTAATGCATATCAAAGTCTGTGGTAAGTGCTTTTATATATATCATTTCATAGATTTTATTTGATAGGAAATATTTTCTACATCACAGGGCTTTTGTGATGACCCAATGGATCACATAATTAGGATGTATTAAAAAAATATGATGTTATTATAAATGGCTATTCTTGAAAAATTCTGAAAAAAAATACTTTTTTGGGACAGTGATCTTTCACTATGTGGCTCAAAGTCTACCTGAATCCAAAGCACCTAAGAATTCTGTGTATTACTTTCTTCTACTCAGAGTGGCTAAACTCAGGTCCCCTGGTGCCTAACAAAGCACTCCAAGAGACTCCTGAATTCGTCTTTTTCATGGCATTATAGTCTTCCTATTGACCACATTTAGCTTTGTATTTGACCAGAGCTAGTGAGAAACAAGAAATTCCCAGCACTTCTGAGAAGCCATCTGTGATTAATCAAGATGTCCCACACTGAAACTTACAACTTTCATAATTTCCCACCACACCTTTAACAGGAAAGGGTGGCTTCTTATTCTGATACGTCTGTTGTTTCTGTCAAGGGTAAATACTAGAAAAAGCCTGATTGACTCTGCACAAGTTGAAAAAAAAAAAGAACCACCAGCAATTACCCCCCAGCCCAGCCCACCCCACCACGTACAAACACGTTACGTAGAGGGCTGTGAGGTCCTTAGCTTGGATTACTATATAGCAGGGACCAGGACATTGTGGAATGTTTGAAAAGGCCAACAGGGTCAATAAAATTCAGCCTCTCCCATCTTGTGGATGAGGAAATGGAAAATTGAAGCCTAGACATAAAGTGACACACCCAAAGTCACTTATGCTGCTGGTCATATCCTTGAACCAGGTTGCTTGACTTCAAATTAATGTTGATTCTCTGACAGGGACTCTGCTTAGGGGCAAGAAAGCCTTCTCATTATCTATCATTGTTTCCTAATTTATGTAGCTACACTCTTGCAGTCAAGGCTCACACGAATTAGGTTTTGGTGATGCTCATGAAGTCCAAAGGACCCAATCTGAATTCTGCAGCAAGGCTTCATCTGGGCATGAGCACAGAAGAAAACTCAGAGTCTGCCCTTGGCATCAGGGTTTGACTTCTAGAGCAGTTCCTTGTCATCTAGATTGTATTGTACAGCAGTCATCTTTGGATTTAAGGTTGCCAGGCCTACAGGATTGATTTGCTCATTTTGCTGGGGGTGGTGGGAGGGTGGGAGTAAAAGAGAGGGATTTACATATGACCAGATAAAATGCAAGTATATGAAACACAATTTTAAGGAAGGGGGAGGGGTTGAGATAATGTGTGCACTGGTTAGGAATCTATGTTGTTCAGTTCAGTCTCTCAGTCTTGTCCAACTCTTTGCGACCCGTGGACAGCTAGTGGCAAATTTTTTCAACTTAGTTTAACAATAAAAGGAATTTGTCAGCCTATCTATTTAAATAGGTAAAGTGTGATTCAAGGCACAAAGGAAATCTTTTTCTCATCTGCTTCTTGGTGTTGGTGGTAATTTTTCTTAGGCTTTATTTTTGTTTTGAGATCACAAGGTAGCTGTCTGCTGCTCTCCTGGCTATGTTCTTCCTTCTTGGTACCTACTGTTAGGAAATAGTCATCAAAGGAGGCCAGAAAATGTCATTTATATCTCATTGGCCCTGGTTTAAGATAATGTGCCTTGAACCCCTTAAACCATGATCCAAAGGATTGGGGTTCACTGATTGGCTTGTTTGGGAGTTTGTGACCCCTGAAGTTTCCAGGTAGTAGAAGTCCTCCCAAACCATGTGACTGAGACCAGAAAAGAGGTGACTTCTTTAAGGAGAAATAGGTTACTATTGGCCAACATGAGTTTGGGAAACCTTGCTAAAGAAAGGTGGGTTTTTTTTTTTGCTTTTCAAGAAACTTGGGTATGGTTCCCCAAAGGAAGCTTATGAGAAGCCAGGTTGCTTCAGATGTTACCTAGTTTTGTACATCTTTCCAACAACAAAAATAAATTTTATAATTTTCAAATAGTTTTTAAAAAATTGAAAGAATAATAGTATTTTGTGACATATGAAAATTATACAAAACTCAAATTTCAATGTCCACAAATAACCCATTTGCAGGGGTTAGCAAACATTTTCTGTAAAGGGCCATATAATAAATATTTAGGCTTGCAGGCCATATGGTCTCTGTTACAATATTTCAACTCTGCCATTGTAAAATAATAGCAGCCGTAGGCAATATGTGAACAAACAAATGTGGCTGTGTTTTGATAAAAATTATATTTATGGACATTGAAATTTGAAAGTCATAAAATTGTCACTTGTCACAAAATATTTTTCTTATATTGATATTTTTCAACCATGTTAAAATGTAAAGATCATTCTTGGCTGTGCCACACTGTTGTTTCAGTTGTGTCCAACTTTTTGTGACCCTATGGACTGTGGCCTGCCAGGCTCCTCTGTCCATGGGATTCTCTGGGCAAGAATACTGGAGTGGGCTGCCATGCCCTCTTCTAGGGGATCTTCCTGACCCAGGGATTGCATCTGCGTCTCTTCACATCTCCAGCATCGGCAGGCAGGCTGTTTACCACTAGTGCCGCCTGGGGAAGTGGTATTCTTGGCTGTTCAACCACTGAACAGGCGGTGGGTCAGATCTGGCCCATGGGCCATACTTTGCAGGCCCATTTTCCTGGCTGCCTTAGGCCAACGGCAGAGCTGAGTAGCTGTGACAGAGACCACATGGCCTAGGAAGCTTAAAATATTTACCAGTTGTATTAAAAAACTTTGCTGCTGCTTACTCTAGAGTGATACTTTTCATGCTTCAATTTGCATACAGAGCACTTGGAGAGCTTGTTAAAATACAGTTCTGATTCTGCAAGTTTGGGTCAGTCTGCATTTCAGCAAGTTCTGAGATGGCCCACATTTGGAGGATTTTTTCAATCCTTCTTGAAGCCTCCTATAACAGAAAGCTGAGAGGAACTCCTCTCTCACTCCACACCCATTTGTTGAATTAAAATCATTTTTTCAGAAGGTTAGGGATCTGCATATTATATAAACAGATTCTAACTCTGTGGTTCTTTTTGAGAAGGATTAATGTAGATGCTTTAATGAAAATTCAGTAACAAATTCACCAAGGACAGGATTAGCCTAACAATTGACTTCAGAGCTGGTGAGATTTTGGTGACATTTGTTCAGCCAAGAATTAATACTATATTTTAAAATTTTTATTTATTATAGCACACAGATTATTTATTTGTTGGTTAGTCTCCAAGGAATGAACGCTGCTTATACTATCTTGATTTCCTGTACAGACAGTGATTTAGGTATACTGATTGCTGGTTGACTGGCACATACACCACATTTTCCCCATTTTAGTTATACGTTTATGATCTGCCATATCTGCTAATATATGTGCATGTGCATGCCCAGTTGTGTCCAACTCTTTGCAACCCCATGGACTGTAGCCTGCCAGGGTCCTCTGTCCATGGAATTTTCGAGGCAAGAATACTGGAGCAGGTTGCCATTTCCTTTTCCAGGGGGTCTTACTGACCCAGGGATTGAATGTACTTCTCCTGCATCTCCTGAACTGGCAGGTGGATTCTTTACCACTGCACCACCTAGGAAGCCCCAATTAATGTACAGATAGGTTTAAAGAGTAAGGCTTGGGCTTTTATCTGTTCTTTATGTAGTAGCAAGGTAAATTTTCAGTAAAACCCAATTGAATCCTTTCTTTGTTGACTTTCTCCTTCTTTCTTCCCTCCATTCTTTCCTTTTCTTGCTGGCCATCGTCTTCATTTTTTTATTTCCAACTTTAGTAAACTTCTCAAACATTAACAATTGAAAAACATGCAGCTTTTATATTAGAGCTAAGAAAAAAGGGGGATAAGGAGAATCTTTACCAGACATGGGATTTGGGGCTTTCAGAATGTGAAGATAACTAGGAGCAGCCAACCTGAGAGCCCTGAAGGGTGGAGACTGAGCAGCTCTGGAAGTAGAACACTCTTACCCCTAATCGAGTGGGGAATCTGTGTTGTGATGTGTGATGTGTCAGACACTGTTCAAACAGCATTCATGACACTGTGGTCACATGAGTGGAAAAGCACTGTTCGTTTTCTTCCTTTTATACTTGCTAATGACCCAAAGTCAGCTTCCTAATTCAATCTGTGCACTTGGTCATATAAGCCAGGCCTGTCAGTACTGTCTGCTTCTTGTGGGAGCTTGATAGGAGATGGGGGGATGGAGAGGAGGGTGGAAGTAAATGTTCCATTTAAAGCCTGTGGGGAAGTGTTGGGCAGGTTGCAGAACTATTAATCTATTATCAAGTTTTATTTGCTTCATATTGGATCCCGATGGGTATTTTATTTTTATTTAAATTAGTGGAATTTCTTAGGAAAAGGAAAAACTAAGTAGGTGAAAGTGAATAATGATAATTTTTAGAAAGGCTATCTTGAAAGTTGTTAAATGGTTAGACTTATTTAACTAAGTCATGTTGATAGAGAAAAGCAACCTTCTACTAAAAATAAAAACAAATGAACTTATCAGAATTGGATAGAGAGAGCTTTCTATTCCTGACTTGATTCTACCATAATGCAGAATGATTAACCTTCTAGCTTAAAAGGCTGCAGAGTAAAAGAAACCTGAAAATGAAAATCCCCTTAGACCTCTTAGAATAAATTATGTGGATTTGCTAAGTACACAGACTGGCCCTCTTAAAAGGGAGATAACCACTTTAACTATTGCTTTGGAAAGAGAATCCATAAGACCAATTACGAGTCTTATTTTACATTAGTGATCTTACACCAGTAAAAATAACCACCTTGGGTCCTTCACAAGGTGTTGTTTTAAAACAAAAACCAAATGAATTTGGAATCTGTTTACATTTCAAAGATAAAACAGCAAAATATAGTAAGAGCCTGCCAGACCAGGAGTCAGAAAACTGCATTCTCTCTCTCCACTCCTTCTGAGTAACCCCAGCATGCTGTGAACCTCAGTTTTTCATCTATGAAAGGTAGAGAAAAACATCTGCCCTGCATTCTTCATGGTTTGTTGTTTTTTTTTTCCTATTAGTTGATTGTGGTACTTTTGTGAGGCACGTTTGAAATTAGAAGAATATGAAATTTCCCTTTGAAAATCATGAATTTTAGCAAAAGATATTTTGGAAGGTTGGAATAGATTTATTGAGATGTAAAAGCATTTACCTAAGATAAAATTATATTCCATTTTCCTCTTTCCTCTCCTAACCTCAGCTTTCTTAAAGTAAAAATTATATATAAAATATCAGGAAGGGAAGGAAACTGGTCTTTAAAACAATTTTTTTTGCTCTTTTTTGGCTATGTTGCATGGCTTGCAGGATCTTACTTCACTGACACACTCTCTTGGCAGTGAAAGTGTGGAGTCCTAACCACTGGACTGCCAGGGAATTCCCTTGGTTTTTTTTTATGCTGATTACAGGTTCTGTGGTAGGCAGCCTCCATGATGGCCCCCTGTGAATCCACCTTTTGGCATCACATCCTTGAATGGTCCACTCCTATATTGTTCCAAGATTAGTCTGTGTGAGTGATGGTGTATCACTTCCAAGATGAGGTTATAGAATGCTGAAGGTTTCCTGTCCCTGTTTCTCTTTCTGTCCCTCTGAGCTGTCTCTCTGTGCGGAACAAGCTGCCATGTTATGAGCAGCCCGATACAGAGTCCCATGTGCCTAGGAACTGAAGTCTCCTGCCAACAACCAAGGTTAGAAGCAGATCCCCCAACTCACATCAAGTTTCTTGATGATTCAGTCTTGCCCAGCAGCTTGACTGCAGCTCCATGAGACATCTCGACTTAGAATCACCCAGGCAATCTGCTCCCATATCCCCTGCCCTTGGACACAGTCTGGAATAATAAACATTTGTTATTTTAAGATGTTAAGTTTGGAGGTAATTTGTTAGGCACAATAAATAACTGATACAGGTTTTAACAGGAAGAGAAAATGTCAGAGATGCATCTGATGAATTCTTTTAACTAGAGAATTTAACCAAGAAAGCCTGATGGGTACACATTTCCTTACTCATCAGTTTAACTCTGATAAGGATTTGAGAGGTAAAATGTCAAGATATAGTAATTTAATCAAATAAAGTGTGTTTTGACGTTGATGCTGCCCTTGACAAATCATAGCAGACACTTGAGACAATTGTGCAGCACGGGGAGAAGAGGAATTTACTGAGACCAAGGTGGCTTAGTCAGGCTCTAGTCAGGAAAACAGACCATGCCAGGGAGCTCAGTAGAGAGAATTTGAGATGGGGATCCAGGTGCAGAGATTGAGAAGGCTAGCAGAAAATGGAGAGGAAACTTGGATTAGCAATAACAAGAAATTGCTACCGCCCCTGTGATTGGAGAAATTAGGAGCTGTCATGTGCCAGGGACTGGAATAACAGTGTGGGCTACTTGGCCAAAGTTGAAACCATAGAGAAGAAGCTACACTGATAGATATGCTGTTCTAAGTACAGAGAGATAGAGAGAAGCACTGTGGCCCTACTCCCTTGGCAGGGCTTCATCACTCACCAGCCCCGCAACCGGTAGCCTAACTAGAATCCATTTAGAAAGAGAACCTTGGAAATACAGTTTGCCAGAGTTGTCCCCTTTGTGAAACAGAGCAGGGAAGGTGTGAAGAATGAATCTGATAGCAAACAGGCATATGGCTGGCACAATCCACCATTTCTGCTAATCAGCAGCTGTTCCATATTCCCACCCATTTTTATTTCCCAGACACTATCAACCACATGTCTCTATCATTCACACAAATAAAGACTCTCACTCTCCTTAGAAGAAGAGACACAAAGTCTTATCAGTCATTTCAGAGTCCACTTCTACCCATTCAAGGTATAGAATCACCAGGTGATACAATTCTCTCTTTTAGGATCAGATGTGACTCCTATGGTCTGGTAATTTATAAGTAATTTTCTACAAAGACAATGAGGAGGAGAAGGAAAAGAAATTATTGTTTGTGTATGTGTGCTTGCTAAGTTGCTTCAGTAGTATCTGACTCTTTGCTATCCCATGGACTGTACTCCACCAAGCTCCGCTGTCCATGGGATTCTGCAGGCAAGAATAATAGAGTGGGTTGCCATGCACTTCTCCAGGGCATCTTCCTGACCCAGGGATTGAACCTGGGTCTCCCATATTGCAGGCAGATTCTTTATTATCTGAACCACCTGGGAAGCCCATTGTTTCTATATATATTATATCATATCATGCATGTGTGCTAAGTTGCTTTAGTTGTGTCCAACTCTTTGTGACTCCATGGACTGTAGCCTGCCAAGCTCTTCTGCCTATGGATTTTCTAGGCAAGAATACTGAAGCAGGTTGCCATGCCCTCCTCATTATATCATATTACATTATATTAAATTATAATGTCTTATATACATACAGAATTACAAAATATGCATCATTACTATAGTCCTCATTTCTATAACTAATTATCAGGCCAAGTTAATGTTGATATTTGATCACTTTCTTTTTTTAACCACACATTTCATGTTCCCTTTATCCCCAGCTTGCATCTCAGTTAGAAATTTTTATTTGGTGAGAAGAACTAAAATGTCATTCTTGAATTTTCTGTGGTCATAGTGCTATTGCCTTTATTGAATTGCTATAGTCTTCCATTAAACTTATATAGAGGCAATAAGAGGTATCCCAGTGAGTTTTGGTTCTAGAGAGTTCTCCACACTCCCATTATGTAACAGCAACCTAATACCTCCTTAAATTAAGATCCAGTGTCTCAATTGGCATTGTACCCCTTTATCTTCCTGTTGGGTTGGTGCCATGAAGAAGACAGATTCAGAGCCAAATTTAGTAGAATCATTGCACTGTCTCCTAGTGAAAGCATTTATCTCCTAGGAACCTCTGAAGAATCATAGCCCAAGGTCTTCAGGCTAGAAAACTAACACTCTTTAAGGAGTCATTAAGTGTAGAGGGCTCACTGCTTGATATTGCCTCTTCCACTCTTTTATATCTAGACCACTGTATTATGGCTATTGGAGAGAAAGCAGCACATTGGTTATAGTTCAGAGTGTATATTATCCTGAAGGACAGCATCTCAGGTAGGTAGAATAATGCCACACTCCCCCCCTACCCGCCCCCCAAGAATATGTACATATGTACCTTCATCTCTGAAATCTGTGGCTATGTCAGCCTACAAAGCAAAAAGAACTAACATTACAGATAGCATTAGAGTTCATCTTAAGATAGGAAGAGTAGCTTGAATTATCCAGATAGGCCCAGTGTAATAAAAAATATGCTTAAAAGTAGAAGAGAAACAGAGGAGCAGATGTGATGATAGAAGCAAGGTCAGAGTAGTGAGGTATGACATGGACTCAACTCTCCTTTAGTTGCTTTGAAGGTGGAGGAAGGGAACCATGAGCCGAGGAATGCAGATAGACCCTAAAAGCTGAGAAAAGCCCAGGAAACCCTGGACTCCTGGATTCTACCTAGGCCTTATGGAAAAGAACATAGCCCTGCCAAAGACTTAACATGAGTGGGACCTGCACTACAGGAATATAAGATGATAAAATTGCATTGCTTAAGCCAGAGACATTACTTTGCCAACTAAGGTCTGTCTAGTCAAGGCTATGGTTTTTCCTGTGGTCATGTATGGATGTGAGAGTTGGACTGTGAAGAAGGCTGAGCGCCGAAGAATTGATGCTTTTGAACTGTGGTGTTGGAGAAGACTTTTGAGAGTCCCTTGGACTGCAAGGAGATCCAACCAGTCCATTCTGAAGGAGATCAACCCTGGGATTTCTTTGGAAGGAATGATGCTAAAGCTGAAGCTCCAGTACTTTGGCCACCTCATGCGAAGAGTTGACTCATTGGAAAAGACCCTGATGCTGGGAGGGATTGGGGGCAGGAGGAGAAGGGGACGACCGAGGATGAGATGGCTGGATGGCATCACTGACTCGATGGACGTGAGTCTGGGTGAACTCTGAGAGTTGGTGATGGACAGGGAGGCCTGGCGTGCTGCGTTCATGGGGTCGCAAAGAGTCGGGCACGACTGAGCGACTGAACGGAAGGGAACGGAAAGCCACTAAGTTTATGGTGGTTTTTTAACTGAAGAAACAAAAAAACCAATATAGTACCTCAGTCTCTCAGGGTGTTTATCTCTCAGGGTGTTTATCTATATAAATCTGCAGTAAGCCATTCTACTATCAGGCCAGATGCTTATGAATGATGGGCTTTATCATGAGATCAGTAAGTGCTATGAAAGTGATTTCATTGCTGGATTTTTCTCACCATAAAATGAGTTCCTTGGTTAGAAATGTAATGGTGAACTAATCCACAGGTGGTGGTGTTGGCAGGGACACTAGCAGAGAATATAAATCCGGGGAGTATCCAAATCAACTGGATAAGGTTAAGCCCATGGTTACACTCTCCCTGTACCACCATAGCTGTTTGGTACATGGACCTCTGGCAGTTTTGCATATGGGTCCACTGAGCAAGCAAGCACTGGAGTAACTGAGGAAAGAAGATAAATTTCACCCACTGAACAAGTCATCTTTTCCACATGAATATCAAGCATCTTCTCTGTGGTAGAAGCCCTTTGAAGACTATTCACATGGGACTCAATTATCTTCATACTCTATAGCCATTCTAGGTAATTCAGCGGCCTGAATTATCCTGAAAGTATATGATGCTTTCTTGTAGTCAACCTCATTCTTTCCAAGCCTTTGATCACCTGGGCAAGTTAAACCACGAATCTTGTCTATAAGAGTAGATCCATACCTTAGGACATCTCTCCTTCCAGGCAGACTAGACAACCAGATGTACTACTTGAAGATTTTTTCCACTGAAAGTTCGCTTTTCCCCTGCCTATAAGGCCACCCTAGACTGTAACTTTTAGTGTGGCAGCCGGCATTCCCTGTTAGAACCAGCTTGTCGTGCATATTTATTTGTAAACCAGGCCCAAGTGTTTTCTTCCTTCAACAAGGAGCTGGGACTCCTCATGGGTTCCACAGAATTGGACTGAGGGAAGTGGTGGTGCATTGAAGAAACGCCCAGATAGTCTAAGAGTCAACTACCTGTTCAAGCATTTTACTTGAGCCTTCCAGGCCTGCTCAAGAGCAAACTTATATAGGCCATTCCCCCTTGATAATGGGTTATTTTCTTGTCCACCCTAACTTGTGGCTTGCTGGCTCAGAGAACACTGCGGTTCCATGAGTGGCTCTATAGTATTAAGTGTTCAGTCTCTTTTAGGGCCAATAGTAAGTAAGAACTATTCTCAAAAGGAAAAGCTCAGCAGTGTAGAACATGGGCTAGGTTCCAGAGTTTAGGAGTCTGTGCAGGATCTTCTTGTGGCTTACTACAGAGACCACACAGCATCGTTCTTTGTAACAGGTACTTCTGGCACTAACATGTCTGTGAGGTCAGATCTGAATCACAGAGAAACTTGTATCATATCTTGGAGAATATAAAGAGCCTCTGAAAACTATTGATAACAATCTCACAGGTAACTCAGTAAAAGACTTAAAGCAGGAAATTTCGATGAGGAGTCTATTGTCTTCAAAATGTAACAGGCCCACCAAGCATTGTACCACCAAAGTAAGAATCAAGTCATTTTTCATTTTGATCAAAATGTTCCACTTGTCTTTCACCAATGTGTTCCTTAACATCTAAAAATGTTTTTGAGTGACAGGTCCATAATTTTTTATGGGATGACCTTGCTAGACTATATGTATCTTACTAAGGCATACAAAAAAGATCTTTACCACCCAGATAATCACAATGGTGTGATCACTCACCTGGAGCCAGACATCCTGGAATGTGAAGTCAAGTGGGCCTTAGGAAGCATCACTACGAACAAAGCTAGTGGAAGTGATGAAATTCCAGTTGAGCTATTTCAAATCCTGAAAGATGATTCTGTGAAAGTGCTGTACTCAGTATGCCAGCAAATGTGGAAAACTCAGCCGTGGCCACAGGACTGGAAAAGGTCAGTTTTCATTCCAGTCCCAAAGAAAGGCAATGCCAAAGAATGCTCAAACTACCGCACAATTGCACTCATCTCACACGCTAGAAAGTAATGTTCAAAATTCTCCAAGCCAGGCTTCAACAATATGTGAACCATGAACTGCCAGATGTTCAAGCTGGTTTTAGGAAAGGCAGAGGAACCAGAGAGCAAATTGCCAACATCTGCTGGATCATCGAAAAAGCGAGACAGTTCCAGAAAAACATCTACTTCTCCTTTATTGACTATGCCAAAGACTTTGTGTGGATCACAACAAACTGTGGAAAATTCTGAAAGAGATGGGAATACCAGATCAACTGACCTGCCTCTTGAGAAATCTGTATGCAGGTCAGGAAGCAACAGTTAGAACTGCACATGGAACAACAGACTGGTTCCAAATAGGAAAAGGAGTATGTCAAAGCTATATATTGTCACCCTGCTTATTTAACTTACATTCAGAGTACATCATGAGAAACACTGGGCTGGAGGAAGCACAAGCTGGAATTAAGATTGCTGGGAGAAATATCAATAACCTCAGATATGCAGATGACACCACCCTTATGGCAGAAAGGGAAGAAGAACTAAAGAGCCACTTGATGAAAGTGAAAGAGGAGAGTGGAAAAGTTGGCTTAAAGCTCAACATTCAGAAAACGAAGATCATGGCATCTGGTCCCATCACTTCATGGGAAATAGATGGGGAAACAGTGGAAACAGTGTCAGACTTTATTTTTTGGGCTCCAAAATCACTGCAGATGGTGACTGCAGCCATGAAATAAAAAGATACTTACTCTTCAGAAGGAAAGTTATGACTAACCTAGAGAGCATATTAAAAAGCAGAGACATTACTTTGCCAACAAAGGTCCATCTAGTCAAGGCTATGGTTTTTTCAGTGGTCATATATGAATGTGAAGAGTTGGACTATAAAGAAACCTGAGCTCTGAAGAACTGATGCTTTTGAACTGTGGTGTTAGAGAAGACTCTTGAGAGTCCCTTGGACTGCAAGGAGATCCAACCAGTTCACCCTAAAGGAAATCAGTCCTGAATATTCATTGGAAGGACTGATGTTGAAGCTGAAATTCCAATACTTTGGCACCTGATGCAAAGAGTTGACTCCTTTGAACAGACCCTGCTGTGGGGAAAGATTGAAGGCAGGAGGAGAAGGGGATGACAGAGGATGAAATGGTTGGATGGCATTACCAACTCAATAGACATGAATTTGAGTAAACTCCGGGAGTTGGTGATGGACAGGGAGGCCTGGTATGCTGCAGTCCATGGGGTGGCAAAGAGTTGGACATGACTGAACAACTGAACTGACTGATCTGACTGAAGGCATCTAAGATACTTGCCCTTACTGCTTACCAGGTCCAGTCACCATGATGTTATTAATGTGGTGGGCCCAGTATGATGGTCTTGGAAGGTTAAATGATCAGGGACCCAGTGGATGATATTATGACAAAGAGCCAGAGAGCTGACAGAGCCCTGAAGTGAGACAGTGAAGGTATACTACTGGTCTTACAAGCTACTGTTTTAATTGTGGGTATGCTCAGTCATGCCTGACTTTTTGTGGCCCCATGGACTGTAGCCCGCCAGGCTCCTCTGTCCATAGAATTTTCTGGGCAAGATTACTGGAGTAGGGTGCCATTTCCTTCTTAAGGGGATCTTCCCTACCCAGGGACTGAACCCGCATCTCTTGTGTTTCTTTCAATGGCAGGTGGGTTCTTTACCAGCTGAGCCACCAGGGAAGCTTATCTGTTAATTGACACAGAAAGAAAAGCATTTTCCATATCATGAGTTGCCTAATAAATACCAGGTGCTCTGTTAAATTTTTTCAATAAATATACATACATCTGAAATGCCAATTATAATTGATACACAAGTTTATTAATTTAACACTAATTTCTATCCTCCAAATGGAGTCATTCTCTACCTGACTTTTGCCCAGGTCAAAAACAGATGAGTTAAATTGGATAAGAATAGGAGTCATCACCCCTGAATCTTTCAAGTCTTTTGATGCTACCATGAACCGCTGCAATTCTTCCAGATGCACTGTGTATTTTTTGGTTTATTATTTTTATTGACAAGGATAATTCCAGGGTCTTCAACTTGGTGGTTCTGCCAAAGTAGCCCTTACATCAAGTCAGGGAGTCAGAAGACATTTTTTCCATCCTCTCATAGTATGTCTTTTCCAACTATGTTCTCTCTGAGAAAATAGCTACATGGATAGGGAAGTAGGCCCATTCTAGGACTGACCAGGACCCAAACTCCATTTATCACCTTAGACCTCCATAAACCTCCCAGTATATCTAATGGATCGCAGTGAAATGTAGGCTCAAAGTCAGTGTCTAATAACTTCTGAAGTATTGATATTAATGTTTTTTTTTTCTTTTCCTGGGGCATTGTGGAGATGTGAGCAGGTAATTAATGAAAATCCTGTCAGACCATGTTCATGTTATAAAGCCTTTATGGAATTCCTTTCACTTTCTGGTGGATTTTAGTAAATAATCAAAGGAAATGTTGTATGTAACTCTTCAGATTATTTGTCTTCTTTATCTGTGCCCCTTTTCTTGTACCATAAAATTGTAAGTTCATAAATGTTCTGATGCCTATAGACGTTAATATGCTTTTTTGTATCCTAACTATAAATAAATCAGAAATAATGTATTTTGGCAACCTACTTAGTTGAAAATTGTGATGCTTAGAAAGAAAATAAATCTGAATGAAGAAAGCACTGGCTAAAAAAATATGGTCATAGACCACTTTGTGGAAGATGTGGAGAAAGATTTACAGTGTACGTTTATGGCAATGGGACCTGCTTTTAGCTAAAATTAAGGACTCTGGGTCTGCCCAGTGGCTTAAGTTTGGAAACTAGATGAAAGGTCTTTCTTTACTTCATGTTATGGCAAACATAAGTCTGAGTTATGCTCACTAAACCTACAAGTTTTCTGATGATGTAAATCAAGTAATATTTTGCCAGGCAGTCTATTTCTTTCCTAGAAGCACCATGATCAATTACCCAACCAACATCATTAATTCTTATGTCTTTAAACACTTCAGTTGCCATTCAGCCATGCTATCATGATGGCACCCATCTTGCTGCCACTTGGCCACTACTTGTCTGAAATCCCATCATTCCCCTGAAATCAGCATGCCTATTTCAGTGATAATAGCTCCCACTACCACTGGATTCCTGCCTCTCCAAGTCATTTTTTAAATTTCATAATAGACTATATCCTAATACCTCCTAGGAATGCAGGGGTAGGTTTTCCATAATAAATTCACTGTGATATATTCATCTTAGTAAGCTTTCAGATTCCTTCTTCCACATTATACAAAAAGTTCCAGCATCTTGATCTCATTGAATACAAATCATCAGTCTATAGGTTCAATTATCCAAACAAGCAAAATGTTAGAGTCATTTGCAGCCAGGTAAACTAGCATATTAAATTCAGAAGTTTGGATAAGTGTTCCCATTCATAAATTAACCTATACTATATTGGTCTAGTAATTACTGATACCCACACTGGTGCCCAGGTTCTAACTAATATAAGTTATCAATAAATTGAAAATGTTCAGTATATAAGCTATATATCTTCCCAGACAGACTTTACAATTCTCCTCTTGAGGTGTGCTGGGATCTGATCTTTTCTCTAGATCTGGAGGTCATGAGAGAAATGGGGAATGGTTTTGCAAAGAAAAAGTATCCTCTGGGAAGCAACTTCAAACAGGGAAAATATGATCTTAAACTTAATGTAAGAGATTCACTGATACTACATATTCAACTTTCAGTTCCCAGCACAGTTCAGTTCAAATCTGGTCATTAGCTATATGTGTCCTGAGGCTATAAGAAATTTACTATTTTGAGGCTGCTATAGCATATCTGATTCTCAGGAATGCCTTGAGTTGAGAGTTAAATCACTGAGCTTATAATTTTATTTCCGTTAGTTTCCCAGCACTATTAGAAATATCCAGCCCATTTCATGAGTTTTTCTTTATTTATTAATACTGTAATGATGGGGTGAGGCAGCTATTTGATCTCTTAAAGCCTTTTTTCAAATAGCAGTTTATCCTAGGCAACCACATGTAATAAGTGAAGTAATCTTGATGTCATCGTATGTTATGTATCATCAGTATTCATTCCCCACAAGCAATGGGTCTTCTGAACAATGCAAACACTTCCTAACTATTTAACTCCATCAATCCCCTTCCAACCTTTTATGGTATTGTTAGTATATGTTTTACTTTACATATTCTATGAACTCCACAGGCACAATTATTGTTATTATCTTAAACAATATTTTAAAAATTTACCCATGCATTTCTAGCTTTTCCCAGTGCTTTCATTCTTTTTTTTTATTGACAATTAAAAAAAAATTAACTGGAGTGTAGTTGATTTCCAGTGCTGTGTTAGTTTCTGCTGTACAGCAAAGTGAATCAGTTATACATATACATATATCCATTCTTTTTTAGATTCTTTTCCCATATAGGTCATTATAGAGTATTGAGTAGAGCTCCCTGTGCTGTACAGTAGCCCCTTATTATCTATTTTATATATAGTAGGATGTATGTATATGTCGATCTCAGTCTCCCAATTTATCCTTCCCCCTTTATAACCATAAGTTTGTTTTTCACATCTGTGACTCTATTTCTGTTTTGTAAATAAGTTCATTTGTACCATTTTTTGATTCCTCATATAAGTGATAGGACACGATATCTGTCTTTGTCTGTCTGACTTACTTCACTCAGTATGATAATCTCTGCTGCTGCTACTAAGTTGCTTCAGTCGTGTCCAACTCTGTGGGACCCCGTAGACGGCAGCCCACCAGGCTCCACCATCCCTGGGATTCTCCAAGCAAGAACACTGGAGTGGGTTGCCATTTCCTTCTCCAATGCATGAAAGTGAAAAGTGAAAGTGAAGTCACTGAGTCGTGTCCAACTCTCAGCGACCCCATGGACTGCAGTCTACCAGGCTCCTCCATCCATGGGATTTTCCAGGCAAGAGTACTGGAGTGGGGTGTCATTGCCTTCTCCAATGATAATCTCTAGGTTGATCCATGTTCCTGCAAGTGGCATTATTTCATTCTTTCTCATAGCTAAGTAATATTCTATTACATATATGTACCACATCTTCTTTATCCATTCCTCTTTAAATGGGCATTTAGGTTGCTTCCACGCTTTCATCTTTCTCTGAAGTTTTATATTTTCATCAGAGATTACTGTCTTTTAGTCTGAAGAATTTGTTTTGACATTTTTTTTTACAGCTGAGGTAATTAATTTTCTTAATTATTTGTAACAAATGTATCATACTAATATAGATGTAAATAATAGAGGAAACCTTTCAGACTTGGGCAGGTCTATTCAGTCTACCATTTACCAAAAATACTGGGCAGAGCTATGGAAAAGCTTCAAGGTATATGATCTCTATTCCTTTGTAGTATGATTAAGTTTTATCTAGGTATAGCAATTTCCTCCTCTTTCTTCCTTGGGCAAAGGTAGAATGAGGGTCTCCAGTTGTTGGGACTGCAGAGCTGGCTCAATAGAGGCTCTCTCTTCTGGGGCACACAGGTGAATTTTGCACGAGAGGAAAATGGTTACAGCAAGTACTATGTATAAGAGACATGGAAGAGGTGATGTGGGAATGTTGCCTGGAAAGGCTGCCTAGAGAAGACTTTGAAGGATGGTTGTGTGTGTGTGTTAGTCGTTCAGTCATGTCCGACTCTGTGACCCCACGGACTGTAGCCTGCCAGGCTTCTCTGTCCATGGAATTCTCCATGCAAGAATACTGGAGTGGATTGACAGATGGTTAGGAGTTCCTAACCCAACTAACTAACAAAGCCAGTTAGAATTAATGAAGCAAGAGTTTCTTTCTTAGATTGAAAAGAGAGTGTTGGGAAAATGCAGAGGCCAGAGGAAGTGATGCTTAGGTTCCACCTCACATACTAATAGACACACTATCCACATCTTTGCCTAACAATTAAAGGAAAAAATAAAAGCATACTTGTGTGCATGTGGCTACAGTAGAGAATCATTTTACACATATGGGCATGAACTCCAAACAGGAAAATAAATGACTTTCAAATCACGTTAATAGTCATGTGGTTACAGTGTGCTTGGGCCAGGAGCTGCCTGCAGAGAGAGATGTGACTTGCCCAAAAAGCTAACACTTGAGTAAAATGCAGATGAATAGTAGAAAACCAGGCCATCCACTGTGAGAATCCAGGCAGTAACAAGATATCATACCCAGTCGGGGCTTGTCTTCTTCAAGGTCTGGCTCTTAATGACCTCTCAAAATAGGCTAGCCATTTCTGTGATGCCTGGAGCAAGGTGCTATGTGGACGTCTTTTCTAATCTTTTCTGATGACAGGCCTGGTGACCTTCAGTGGCACACAAACTTTTTGACGGAAAAAAAAAGTATAAAGTGCAGAAGCCTAAACAATGCAGTTCCCAGGATTAGCAGACCATGTCCAGCCTTCACCTTGAATTCTTCATCTTGCTCAGTTTCCCATTAACATGAGACAAGGTATTAAAAAGGTCGGGGTTTTCAACCAGGCCAGGGTGCTTGGTTTTCTTTATGGGTCTATCTTTGCAGCAAAATTAAAAGCCTCACTTTAAAAATGTATTAACAGCTCAAGAGGCCAAAAAGAAATCTAAAAGTGATGTTCAGGGAAACAGTCTGGGGCCTGGAGAGGGGTGCTCATGGTATTAATGTGAAACTACCTGTACCCATTCTCCTTTCAATAGCATGTCAGGGCACAGAGCCTCCCTTATGAGATCTGACAAGCGTATGTTCTAGAGGAAGCAGAGGGGAAGCTCTCCGTTCATATGACTAATTAGACGGACTTCATGCTGGGTTGCTCTTTTTTGATGCAGGTCCTGGTCCTAATTGTCAGTTTGCTCCTCAGAAAGTAAGGTTGAGTTCAAATGCTTATGTGCCCTGTTTTCTTTTAGCATTCCTGACCTGAAACTGATGCGGGGTGACAGGGAACAGACGGGAAAGAGACTTCTCGTTGCATTCAGAGTAAACCTTTTCAAGTTCCCCACTTGGAAGACCAGACCACTAGCAGCAGCTTTTACAGGCTATGTTTATCAATTAACATGGCTAACACCAGCTGGGAGTTCTGCCTAGGCGCGCGAGCCTCTGTGATGGGCAGCTCAGCCCAAGTGAAGAGACCAGAGACGCTTATTGGTCATGTCTGCTTGGATAGCTATCCAACGGCCAAGGCAGTACTGGCATAGACATGGCAATGTGTTTAGGGATAATATTGGGAAATGAAGTATGACATGTTGATTGCAAGAATGGCTGCAATTCTTTACCCCTCCCTATAGCCATACCCTTTGCAGGGTACCTTCTATCAAAGGTTGGGGTCTATTGTCCCACCTTTAAATCTGGGCTGGCCTTTTGATTTGCATTGTCCAATTGAGTGAGGTGGAAGTGAGTTTATATCAGCATCAAGGCCAGAACTGGAGAGGCCTGAGCCCTGATGCTCTATCTCTTGAGACAATGCTTTGTTCACTAGTGGAAGACTGAGAGATCATATGAAGCAGAGCTGAAGCATCCCAACTGGGGCCATCCTAGATCATTCTACAGCCAGCTGACCCTCCACCTGACTGAAGCATAATTAAGCCCAGCGAGATCAACCCAGCTTGACTCAAGGCCATAATCATAAGTACCACACAGCCAAACTGTATGTAGACTTAAGAGCAAAATGAAATGCTTATTGTTTTCAGTGACTTAACTTTGAGGTGTGTTTTAGTTCAAGTCCTCTGGGAAGCAGATACCAAGCTGGAATTACAGATATAAAGGATTTACTGGATTAAATGCTATTGAAAGATAAAGAGGAGAGACTGAGAAGTTGGGAGCCTTCAGGTTGAGACACAGATCTGACCACTGTGGAAGACAGAGGAAAGGAAAGATTGAGTAGTTAAGAGCTTCAGGCTGCAGTACAGGGCTAGAAAAATTCTGGCTGGCGTGACCACAAGTTCTTCAGACAAAGGAACCCCGTGTGAAAGGAATCCCATGTTTTGCAGGAGTGGGTCTGTATTATCATGCCCACTATGTTCAGTTATTGGAAGTGTGAATCATAGCCTTACTGACTTGAGGATGGATCCAGGAGGGCAGCAGTTGGGACATTAATCAGTTATACTCCCCACAGCAGGAAATAAAAATGGCTTAAGTTGGTTTATTACCCAACATTATTGAGGCAACAGATATACTCATCAGTTCAGTTCAGTTGCTCAGTTGTGTCTATTCTTTGCAACCCCATGGACTGCAGTATGCCAAGCTTCCCTGTCCATCACCAACTCCTGGAGCTTGCCTAAACTCATGTCCATTGAGTCAGTGATGTCATCCAACCATCTCATCCTCTGTCATCCCCTTCTCTTCCTGCCTTCAATCTTTCCCAGCCTCAGGTCTTTCCTAATGAGTCGGCCCTTCGTATCAGGTGGCCAAAGTATTGGAGCTTCAGCATCAGCATCAGTTCTTCCAATGAATACATTCATACACAGGACAAATAGGTTTCTGTTCCTCTAGAGACTTTTGTTTTGTTGTGAGCTTAGCCTATCTTCACCCTATCATGTCTCTGTAACTAAAATGAGAGGAGAATCTTTTCATTGAATAACATCAAAATGTTTAAAAGTTTTGGCTAACTGTAGCTTCTAGACCAAGAATGTCCTGTTACAAATGCAACAGACTCAACATTCCATTCCTCTAGAAGGCATTATTTTGCCCAGGAATGTGTCACATAGTGTCCACCATGGCAGGCCAGGAGGAAACAGAGCCCTTGCTCAAAAGGCTTTTAATTACCTAGATTTGAAATTGGCTTCAACTTGTGAGATAAAATTTGTGGAATATTGTTGTTGATGACAAATCCTTTATATATCTGTATGGCCTAGATTAGCATGCCTCATTATTAATTGTTTTTATAAAAGCAGTTTAATTACTAAGCATTTGTAATCACAATTATTAATTAGTGTTTTATAGATATCTGGGAAGAAGATACAACCTCAAATTCAATTAACAATTATGGAGCTCCTTTCATTGCTAGGCATTTTGCCAGGTACATAGTTTATTGAATTCTCATCCAAACTACAGGAGGTACTTATTATCTCTGTTTGTCTCGGTGGTCATACTGCTGGTAACTCAAAGAGCACAGGCTTGGAGTCAGGCTTCTGACTTCATAATTCACGTACTCCACAATTGTTCACTGAGCATCCAAAGTATTCTAGGAGCTGTGCTATTTGATAGCAATGCAAACACAGTTCTATTCTCAATCATCTGCAGATTAGTAGGTAAGACATATATTACGTTTCTATGGACCTCAGTGAGATACATGCTATAATTCAGAGAAGCGCAGGGCACTTAAGACACAGAAATGAAACCTCTTTTGGGATATTTGTGTTCTCTCAAAATTTGTATGTTGATGTTTGAACTCAGTACTCAGATGTGACTGCATTTGGAGACTGGGTCATTAAACAGGTAGTTAAGGTGAAATATGGTCATATTACTAATCAAATATGACTAGTGTTCTCATAGGAAGAGGAGATTGGCCACAGATGTGTACACACACAGAGGAGAGACCATATGAAGAGACAGGGCGATAACAGCTGTCTACAAGGCAGGGAGAGAGGCTGCAGGAGAAACCAAACCTGCTGACACCTTGATTTTGGTCTTCTAGCCTCCAGAGCTGCGAGAAAACAAATCTCTGCTATTTAAACCATCCCGTCTGTGGTGTTTTATTATGGCAGCCCTAGCAAACTAATACAGAACCTAATTGTACTGAGTGGGGTAGTGGGGAAAAGCCGCTACAGGAGGATCTGAGAGAGGCAGCTGGAGGTGAGAACGAACATGAAACTGAGATGCGGAAACGTGGCATCTAGACCCTGCTGGCCGTGGCATCACTGAATAGCCCTTAGCAAGTCTCTTCCTTCCTCTGGGCATCAGCTTTCTCATCTGTGAAATGAGAGGATAAACCCTGAAGAGGCTTTCTAAAACCGTTTCATTGGAACACTGGTTCCTCGAGACATTTTTCAGAAGAAGAGAGATGGGGAGGTCTCTGTGGGGAGATACTGTACACTGTACGCTCCACTCCCTCTTGGGTGTTCAAAACACTGAGCTTCACATTGTAGGTTCTGAGAAATCCTGTTTTATGTAGAGTTCACCTATTTATTTAGCCACAAAACACCATTTTCATAGCACATTCCTTAATACTAATGTGGGTTCCAAAGTAACCATGCTGAGCCATTCAGGTCCAAGTTTCTTATCTCTCTGTTTTCCGACTCCAATACTTAGGGCTTAAATATTTAAAATAAAACATTTTAAAATGTCCCAAATACAACGTCTTCAGAGTCTAGGGGTTAGACCTGTGACTTACAAACCATTGATCCAAAGAGGTAGTTCTAATACCAGAAACAAATGGTAGAAAGGAGATGTCATTTATTTGGTTTGTATTCTCCTGCTTGATATTTTTCTATTTATTTCTAGTATTTAAATCTAATTCTTTTTGATTGTCTTGTTTCTTTAGCAAAAACTCATCAGACAATGTTGAATAATAGTGATGATAGTGGAAATCCTTGTTTTTGACTTTAATGCCAACACTCCAGTGTTGCACTATTAATTGGATGTTGACTGTCGATCAAAAAAAACCCTATTCTTTACTATGTTAAGGAAATATCTTTTTATTTATAGTTTTTAAAGAGTTTTTGTTAACAGAAGTTCTGTTGTCTTTTAACAAAATCCTTTTTGGCTTTTATAGATATAATCATATGCCTTTAGCCTTTGAATTATTAGTGTTTAGCAATTATTCATTTGTTGTTCATTTGATAAAACTGCCCTTACACTCTTTGGACAGTGGTAACTTAGTCATGATATATTATGTTATTGTTGTCCAGTCACTCAGTCATGTGCTACTCTTTGCGACCCCATGGACTGCAGCACGCCAGGCTTGACTGCCCTTCACCATCTCCCAGAGCTTGCTCAAACTCATATCCATTGAGTCAGTGATGACATCCAATCATCTCGTCCTCTATCATCCCCTTCTCCCCCTGCCTTCAGTCTTTCCCAGCATCAGGGTCTTTTCTTATGGGTCGACTTTGCATCAGGTGGCCAAAGTATTGGAGCTTCATCTTCAGCATCAGTCCTTCCAGTGAATATTCAGGATTGATTTCCTCTAGGATTGACTGGTTTGTGGTATGTGTTGATTGATTTCAGAATTTCAACTGAATATAATTATTGACTTTCAGCTGACTATGTGTGTGTGTTCAGTCACTTCAGTTGTGCCTGACTCTTTGTGACATCATGGACTGTAGCCCACCAGGTCCCCTGTCCGTGGGATTCTTCAGGCAAGAATACTGGAGTGGGTTGCCATGCCCTTCTCCAGGAGATCGTCCCAATCCAGGAATCGAACTGAAGTCTCCTGAATCTCCTGCATTGCAGACAGATTCTTTCACTGCTGAGCCACTGAGGCTCAGCTGGCTATAATCAGGTGTATATAGTATATAAACATTTTAAACAAAGCAAAATTTTGAATAGCCCATCAAATTACACCCGGATGTTTTAGTTACTTTATATGATCAAACTGCCCAACTCTGGTTCAAAGTGATAGCAGTAGTCAGCTGTTAATCTATTGGAATACTCAGCAATGCATGCATGGAATTTGACGAAATATGGACAACCTTCTAAAGAAAATTGTCATGCAAATCTCAGTTTACATACATTAGGTATAGGAACAACAAATATTATATAAAAAAGTTGTTTTTAAAGGCCAAATTATAAAATAAGACAATGAAAAAGGAATTAAAAATATGTTAGCAATTATCTTTGAAAATTCTCCTTTATTAACCCACTTAATAAAATATTAATATATAAAAATTCTTTTTTCTGATAGGTTCAGTTCTGGCTGTGAAAACACTACATCTGATCTCAGTTAACAAATACACCTAACATGTTCTTGTTGCAAGATCCTAGATTTAAAAGTGGTGTCTTATCTATGGACTTCCCTGGTGGTTCAGATGATAAACAGTCTGTCTGCAATGTGGGAGACCCAGGTTCGAACTTTTTCTCAGATTGACTTTTAGAATATGTAAACAACAGAGCTAGACTAATTATTATGATAAAGTGGGAAAAAATCACCAAAATGGATATTCTATATCTCTTATCTTAATAATGTAAAATAAAACAAAGAAAATAAGACACCATGGTAAGTGGCATTAGGCTGATTTATTTGGTAGCTAACCAGTTTATTTAAAATTTATTACTGATTTAAATGCTAACTCAAATCTTGATAGTAATACTCAGATTCACATCAATGACAGATTATTAATTTATGATTATGTCAGCATGTTTCCCATCCATGGAGATAATCAGGCTTTGGAGATCTTCAGAAAACACACATACACATACACACATTAAGTCCCCTAACATCATTAGCTTCTTAATTTCTCTTACACTATAGCAATAACCATAGAGCTCAGCTTGTGCAAAAGTCCTGTTACAGAAGCCATGGAAAAACACCTTTGTGGTTTTTTCAATCCTGAGAATTCTTGGACAACTTCGTTGCTAAATGAGGAGCATGATGCAATGGATCATAGAATATTAGGGTTAGAATGGCCCCAATTTACTGTTGATAGCTCAGTTGGCTTTATCACATGCATTCCCTTATTTCTTGGACATCACTGAAAGCACGAAAGACAAATGCCATATCAAGAAATTGAAGAAAAGTCTCAGATAAGAGCAGAGTAGTATTCTCTTATGTGTAACCATATCTGTGGACCCAAACTAGAGATATTCTCTTATTGAAATTACAGAATGCCAGAACTGAGTGAACTTAGAGATCCTTTTGTTCTACCAGTTTGTTATAAAGTGAGTGCCAGAGTGCTTGAGTGATATGCTTTGTCACTATAGCACAGTGCCTACAAGCTCATCTGTCGTGTTTCTTTGACTGCATTTACCAAACTCATGTTAGATTTGAAGTATATGACAAGCCAGTGTATGTGGGCATGAATGCTGTGTGCCATTCTAAGCCTAGCACAATCCTCTTCTCTCACTTATTAGTCAAACACAAAGGATGCTGAACTTCCAGAAGCTAGAAGCCCAAATGATGAAAAAACTGATTTCCCTAAAACAACACATTAAAGGCCAGACACTCAATTGGACCATGACACGGGTGAGAACTATAGTGCTAGGCTACTAAAATGTGGGGATTTGTCTGTTACAGCAACTACTGAAATTATCTGACTAATACACTGATGGTGTAACTTGGTGGTAAAAAACTTATAAACAGGATTTCTAATATCCTGCCCTTGCTCTCAATTAAATACCATTCTTTAGGAAGAAATTGTTTATCCGCACAGGAATGTTTTTTTCTTGAACACCTTCCAGGAGAGAAGAAATTGAACTTTTGCAAAGCTGAGTAACAAGCTATGGATGTGATCAAACTTACAAGTTTTCAGTTTTTCTGATAGTAGCATGTACTTTTCTTTTTCTTTCAGATGTGGTTGTTGGGCAATTGTCCAATGTGAAATGAACTGTGCTTTTTTCTCATTGCTTTTAAGACATGGAAAGTGAAGGAAAGAAAGAAAGTGAAGTTGCTCAGTTGTGCCCAACTCTTTGCGACTCCATGGACAGTAGCCTGCACCAAGCTCCTCTGTCCATGGGATTTTCAAGGCAAGAGAATTGGAGTGGGTTCCCATTTCCTTCTCCAGGGAATCTTCCCAACCCAGGGATTGAACCCAGGTCTCTCGCATTGTAGACAGACAATTTACCATCTGAGCCACCAGGAAAGCCCTTAAGACATGGAGGAACTTAACAATGTTTAGGCCCCTCTGGAAATTTCTCAGGAGTCAAGGGAAATGACTCAATCTGCTTGGGGAAGATGCTCTCATCTGCTTTTCATGATTCCTTTTATTCTTATCATTTGCTTAGAAAATGATTAAGAACACCCTAGGTGGGGAATTTTCCACTTGACTCTCTGGTCTGCTGATAGAAAATGGAGCTTCCATTAAGCTATGGATGACCTGTCTCCATAAATTTGCAAATGAGCCTGAAAATCATCTCAATTTCATGTTCATGGAGAGATGGAGAGAATGTTTGCTCTTTATAGCCACTGTATTAGACTTGCTGTTATATCTCATTGTGCTAATAAAAAAAGGTGAATTCTGTTTCTTACTTGGAAATAATGAGCTTTTCAAGTGATGTTTCCTGTGAGATATTTTTTTCTGTCCTTGTTACTTTTTCCAATATGTTTTTCTGATTAAAATTTTTTCAGACTATGATAAGGGGTAATTTATTTTAGTCTTTTTGTATCACTTATTTTACACTTCTTTCTTAGAAAAATAGAACTTTGGGAAAAAATAAAATTCTTGACAGAGAAAGACAAACATCATTGATATCACTTATATGTGGAATCCAATAAAATGATGCAAATGAATTTGATGAACACTTTAACTTGAATTGACCAATTGGCATGTTTTTCAGTCCCCAGATAGATGAATTGTAATTGACTCCCTTTGGAGATTATCTCATAATTTTCAAGGTGGATTATAAAGCAGTTTGACCAAACCAACATCTGTTTGAAGAAGTTAGAAAAAGATCAGCAAAATAAACTCAAATGAAGTAGAAGGAAATATATATGATAACAGAAATTAATAAAATGGAAAATATAGATATAATAGAGAGGGTCAACAAGACAAAAATTTTGTTCTTTGAAAAGACTATTAAAGTTGATCAGGAAATAAGCTGGCAAAACTGACCAAGAGAAACAAGAGAGACCTCTCTTATTTTCTAATATATTTGTTTCAGGACTATAGTTTTCCTTCTTAAAAACTTTTTTGGCTACCACCCACACGTTTTTAGGTGTAGATATTTTTTGGTTAGCATTATATTCAGATGGTTTCTCATTACATTATGATTTCTTCTTTGACTCACAGTTTATTGAGGAGTATATTTATTAATTTCCAAGCACATTGATTTTATCTCATTTTTAGTTTTATTTCATTGTGGTCAGAGGTTATGCTTTACAGGATTTCAATCACTTGAAATTTTGATGAGATTTTCTTCATGACCTAGTATTAATATAAATACCATTTTGCTGGACATACACACCGAGGAAACCAGAATTGAAAGAGACACGTGTACCCCAATGTTCATTGCGGCACTGTTTATAATAGCCAGGACATGGAAGCAACCTAGATGTCCATCAGCAGATGAATGGATAAGAAAGCTGTGGTACATATACACAATGGAGTATTACTCAGCTATTAAAAAGAATACATTTGAATCAGTTCTAATGAGATGGATGACGCTGGAGCCGATTATACAGAGTGAAGTTACAATATTGTAAAGCAAAACAAACTAAAAAATAAAAATTAATTAAAGAAAAAAAAGAAATTAAAATTAGAACAACCATATAAAAAAAATAAAATAAAATATTCTATTTGTACTTGAAAGACACATATGCTGTGTTGTGTATATGTCAGTTGGTTAAAGTATACAATCATGTTGTTAATGTTGTCTATGTTCTTCCTGACTTTTGTCTGTCAATAGGGATACAGAAGATTTCAGCAACATGATTACAAGTAACCTATCAGTTTCTGAGAGAGATGATTATAGATTTGTTTCTTTTTCCTTATAACTCTGTCAGAACTTCTCTTTACATATTTTAGGTATATATATATACTGGTGAACAAACCTTTTATTATTATATATTGTATTTTTAATCTCCAGTAAACATTTTATACCTAAAGTCTACTAGTTTAATATTAACATAGCCACATCAGCTTTCATTTGGTTGTCACTTTCACTGACTTGTATAAACATTATATATAACATATATGTGATTATTTAATGTTCTATCATTCTTGTTTCTCATGTTTTAGATGTACGTCTTATATGCCATATATAGTTTTTTCTTTCTAAACCCAGTCTCACTATCTTTGCCTATGATTAATATATATTTCATTCTTTTATGCAGTGAGAAGTATTATAATACAGTACTATGACTATGTCTGTTTAAAAAAAAATGTAGACTCAATTTAACAGCTTGGATTTGGGGTAGTAGACAATAAGACTTGATTGTAGCTACTGACTGAGAAAATTCTTACTGAGTTTCTGGACGGTACCCAAACAAGTCATAAGACAGACAGGTCGTCTGAAACATTCTTTTTTTTTCCTTTTCCTGAGAGTCATATTATCTGACAGAGTACATGAGATCATGAGATGGGAAGCAGGAGTGACCTGCCTGGCCAGTCAGCTCAGGCCCATCCACCCTGGCTCCTTACAAGCGACAAATGCCAGGGCCAGATTGCCCTGACATCCAGGATGCCCTGAGGGGTGTTCCGTTCCTTCTCTGATCCTGTGACTGGAAGCAAAGTGGCCATGTGCAGATTCTCAGCCTTCTGTGCAGATTTGGGGCTGTGGTGTGGGACAAGAGTGTATCTACCTTCAGTGTTTGTCTAAGTAGATTTCCATCTGAAGGATGACAGCATTTTCCCCCCTCTATCTCAGATTTTAAATCATGATGACGTGATTTCAGTGCTTCATTCTCTAGCCTGATAGAGATGATACCTAGAGCTAATGGAGCTCCCTATGTAGTCCTGACTATACTGCTGCTGCTGCTAAGTCACCTCAGTCGTATCCAACTCTGTGCGACCCCAGAGATGGCAGTCCACCAGGCTCCCCGGACCCTGGGATTCTCCAGGCAAGAACACTGGAGTGGGTTGCCATTTCCTTCTCCAACGCATGAAAGTGAAAAGTGATAGTAAAGTCGCTCAGACGTGTCCGACTCTCAGTGACCCCATGGATTGCAGCCCACCAGACTCCTCCATCCATGGATTTTCCAGGCAAGAGTACTAGCCATTGCCTGACTATACTATTTATATTCAATTGTACCTCTGAATCTGTCTCTTGCACGTGGGGCATGAGTGCCATGACTAATTCTGCCTTTTATTCAAATTTAGCCTCCTTTATATCCTGGCATAAATTATGCATTCTATAAAATGATGGGGACATGAAAAGGGAGTAAATAATGTTTAAAGTAGCTGTTTTACTGAGGAATGTGGAAGAGTTAGAGAAAGTCAGTGATACAAGAGAAAAGGTTCCTTCACATTTGTTTACATGTCTTTTCTTTGGGAACTTACTGCTGTAGAGAGGTTAAGACATGCTTAATTTTTATACATAACTTGAAGTCCAAAGTGGTGTCTTCTTTTTGTCCCCAGTTAATAATGCAAAATATTATTTTTCATGAAATTCCACCTCTAGTAGTTCTTAGTATTTTGCTACTGAAAAGAGTTAGGGGCAATAATCATACAGTGTGATACCTGCCTGGTTTGTTAGAATCCAGCCCTCTCTGTGATGTTCAGGTTTCAGCAGAAGAAGGTGTTACCAAGGACTTTGAGCCCTTAGGGCTTGATTCTTTCTGCCAAGGAGGAGCTACATGTTTTTTAAGATATAAGATACTTTAAAGAAAGACTGTATCATTTACAATAATGCTGAAAGCTATCTAACAACTGGTTAATATTGCTTTGAGTATGAAAGAAACTCAACATCCTCCCCAATGATTTAAATTCTAAAGGAAGATGTGTACCTCTGAACTCAAACCATCGCTTAATCATTGAGGCTTCTGCCCAGATGAATACAGCTACTTGATAAAGAACCAAGAGCTACTGAGAACAGAATATACTTATGTCAATGGCTCTTTCTAACTAGTGGTTTGAAAGGAATCATGCAATTTTGTTTGGGGTTTATAAAGTGACATAAAAGGCAAAGAAGAAAAGGAAAGATATACCCATTTGAATGCAGAGTTCCAAAGAATAACAAGGAGAGATAAGAAAGACTTCCTCACTGATCAATTCAAGAAATAGAGGGAAAAAATAGAATGGGAAAGACTAGAGATCTCTTCAAGAAAAATAGAGATATCAAGGGAACATTTCATACAAAAATGGGCACAATAAAGGACAGAAATGGTATGGGCCTAACAGAAGCAGAAGATACTAAGAAGAGGTGGCAAGAATACATAGAAGAACTATACAAAAAAGATCTTTAATGACCCAGATAACCACGATGGTGTGATCACTCACCTAGAGGCAAACATCCTGGAATGTGAAGTCAAGTGGGCCTTAGGAAGCATCACTACAAACAAAGCTAGGGGAGGTGATGGAATTCCAGTTGAGTTATTTCAAATCTTAAAATATGATGCTGTGAAAGTGCTGCACTCAATATGCCAGCAATTTGGAAAACCCAGCAGTGGCCAAAGGACTGGAAAAGGTCAGTTTTCATTCCAATCACAAAGTAAGGCAATGCCAAAGAATGCTCAAACTACTACGCAATTGCACTCATCTTACACGCTAGCAAAGTAATGCTCAAAATTCTCCAAGACAGGCTTCAACAGTACATGAACTGTGAACTTCCAGATGTCCAAGCTGGATTTAGAAAAGGCAGAGGAACCAGAGATCAAATTGTCAACATCCGTTGCATTATTGAAAAAGAAAGAGAGCTCCGGAAAAACATCTACTTCTCCTTTATTGACTATGCCAAAGACTTTGACTGTGTGGACCGCAACAAACTATGGGAAATTTTTAAAGAGATGGGAATATCAGACCATCTGACCTGCCTCCTGAGAAATATGCATGCAGATCAAGAAGCAACAGCTAGAATCAGACATGGAATAACAGACTGGTTCCAAATCAGGAAAGGAGTACATCAAGGTTATATATTGTCACCCTGCTTATTTAACTTATATGCAGAGTACATCATGAGAAACACTAGGCTGGATGAAGTACAAGCTGCAATCAGAATTGCCAGGAGAAATATCAATAACCTCAGATATGCAGATGACACCATACTTAATGACAGAAAGCAAAGAACTAAAGAGCCTTTGATGAAAGTGAAAGAGGAAAGTGAAAAAGTTGGCTTAAAATTCAACATTCAGAAAACCAAAATCATGGCATCCAGTCCCATCGCTTCATGGCAAATAGAAAGGGAAAGAATGAAAACAGTGACAGGCTGTGTTTTGGGGCTCCAAAATCACTGCAGATGGTGACTGCAGCCATGAAATTAAAAGATGCTTTCTCCTTGGAAGAAAAGCTATGACCAACCTAGACAGCATATTAAAAAGTAGAGACATTACTTTGCCAACAAAGGTCCATCTAGTCAAAACTATGGCTTTTCTAGTAGTCATGTATGGATGTGAGAGTTGAACTATAAAGAAAGCTGAGCTCTGAAGAATTGATGCTTTTGAACTGTGGTGTTGGAGAAGCCTCTTGAGAGTCCCTTGGACTGCAAGGAGATCAAACCAGTCAATCCCAAAGAAAATCAGTCCTGAATATTCTTTGGAAGGACTGATGCTGAAGCTGAAATGCCAATACTTTGGCTACCTTATGTGAAGAACTGACTCATTGGAAAAGACCCTGCTGTGGGGAAAGATTGAAGACAGGAGGAGAAGGGGACAACAGAGGATGAGATGGTTGGATGGCATCACCAACTCCATGGACATGGGTTTGAGTAAGCTCCAGGAGTTGGTAATGGACAGGTAAGCCTGGGATGCTGCAGTCCATGGGGTCACAAAGAGTCAGACACGACTGAGTGACTGAACTGAACTGAAAGTGACTCATTCTAAATTTTGAGTTAATGGGAGGCGTGTAGATGTTGGGGACTCAGTTCTAGTATCATATATGCTGGTGTCACATCTTCTAGTTAAAGTAAAAAATAAACCTGGAATGTTCTTATAGGCTATAAGTCCAGGTGAAAGAGGTGGTACCAAAACTACTATTTGTTGAATAAACCTTGGGAATATTTTCAAGGTCTTCCTACCTGGTATGAATTTGGGGCTATCCGAGCCACAGTAGCTATTTTGGAGTTGGTTCTCTTTTGCCACTTACAGGAGGGAAACTCATTCTTGGATGGAAGACACTAAGATATTAGGAGAGAATTGCAGAGAAGCAGGAGAATGATAATGATATTGCTAAACAGTAGTACCCAGGAATGTACCCAGGTACATAGTTCCAGAAAATAGCCTTAAGAAATTGGCGTGGAGTTGTAAAGGGAGGGTTACTAATGTCAGTATTTTTCCATGGGAATCCTGTTGGCATCTTTGGAAGGACAACTGTTGTTCAGGGGAGTGCCCTGAACAATGTGGGACATTCAGTAAGCCTAGTCCTCAGTACACTAACACCCTCACATCATTGCATAACAATCAAATATGCCCCTACATACTTCTAAATGCTCCCAGGGGAGTGATACTGTCCTCCATTGAAGGTTACTAGTTCAGTTCAGTTCAGTTCACTCAGTAGTGTCTGACTCTTTGCAATCCCATAGATTGCAACACACCAGGCCTCCTTGTCCATCACCAACTCCCAGAGCTTACCCAAACTCATGCCCATTGAGTCTGTGATGCCATCCAACCATCTCATCCTCTGTTTACCCCTTCTCCTCCCACCCTCAATCTTTTCCCACATCAGGGTCTTTTCAAATCAGTCAGCTCTTTTCATCAGGTGGCCACAGTACTGGAGTTTCAGCTTCAATCAATCCTTCCAATGAATATTCAGGACTGATTTCCTTTAGGATGGATTTGTTGGATGTCCTTGCAGTCCAGGGGACTCTCAAGAGTCTTCTCCAATACCACAGGTAAAAAGCATTAATTCTTTGGCACTCAGCTTTCTCTATAATCCAACTCTCACATCCATACATGACTACTGGAAAAACCATAGCCTTGACTAGACAGACCTTAGTCAGCAAAGTAATGTCTCTGCTTTTTAATATGCTGTCTAGGTTGGTCATAGCTTTTCTTTCTCAAAGGAGAAAGCATCTTTTAATTCCATGGCTGCAATCACCATCTGCAGTGATTTTGGAGCCCAAAAAAATAAAGTCTGACACTGTTTCCCTGTCTATTTGCCATGAAGTGATGGGGCCGGATGCCATGACTTAGTTTTCTGAATGTTGAGTTTTAAGCCAACTTTTTCACTTTCCTCTTTCACTTTCATCAAGAGGCTCTTTAGTTCTTCTTTGCTTTCTGCTGTAAGTATGGTGTCATCTGCATATCTGAGGTTATTGATATTTCTCCTGGCAAACTTGATTCCAGCTTGTCAGCCTGGCATTTCTCATGATGTACTCTGCATATAAGTTAAATAACCCTGACATCCTTCTTTTCATATTTGGAATCAGTCTGTTGTTCCATGTCCAGTTCTAACTGTTGTTTCCTGACATGCATACAGGTTTCTCAAGGGGCAGGTCAGGTGGTCTGGTATTCCCATCTCTTTCAGAATTTTCCACAGTTTATTGTGATCCACACAGTCAAAGACTTTGGCATAGTCAATAAAGCAGAAATAGATGTTTTCCTGGAACCCTCTTGCTTTTTTGATTACTAGTGGATGTTCAGAAATCCAGAATCTAGACGGGGCTTTGCTACTATCATACTATGAGTCTGTAGACAAGTCTTTTTTACCTCAGTTCAGTTCAGTTCAGTCGCTCAGTCATGTCTGACTCAACTCTTTGCAACCTCATGGACTGCAGCACTCCAGGCTCCCTTGACCATCGCCAACTTCCAGAGCTTTCTCAAATTCATATTCATCGAGTCAGTGATGCCATCCAACCATCTCATCCTCTGTTGTCCCCTTTTCCTCCTGCCTTCAATCTTTTCCCAGCATCAGGGTCTTTCTAATGAGTCATTTCTTCACATCAGGTGGCCAACATATTGGAGCTTCAGCCTCAGCATCTGTCCTTCCAATGAAAATTCAGGACTGATATTCTTTGGGATTGACTGATTTGATCTTGCAGTCCAAGTGACTCTCAAGAGTCTTCTCCAACACCATAGTTCAAAAGCATTAATTCAACACTCAGCCTTCTTTATGGTCCAACTCTCACATCCATACATGACTGCTGAAAAAACAATAGCTTTGACTATATGGACCTAACCTATATAAGCCCATTTAGTTTTCTCATCTGAAAACTTAAAGGACTGAAAATTGTTAGGTCTCTTTCAGTTCTTACATTCACTCAACATATAATTTCTAAGTAAAAGAAAATATGACTGAATGGTCTCCTTAGATTCTACAAAAGGGACTAAGTGTATCCCAAAAGTAAAAGCTGTCTTAGGTGATTTTCCCCAAAGAAAGTAAACTCAGGCAATGAATTGCAGACATTGCCAGTCTTCTAGAAATGATGAATCTTTTTCCTTCGTATCTGTTTTCCCTAGAAAACCATGGTTCATTTCTACTTGTACTGGGTGGAAATAGGAAGGAAATCAAATAAATAAGTGAGGATAAAAGCTTAATTTTAAGTGAATTTGATGAGAAATACTAATTCATAAAGTCATCGCTTGACTCCTACTTATTTCATTTTTAACTTCTCCTCCCCACTCCCACCTTTTCCCTTCCTCTAGGGGCTAGGCTTTTATCACTGGGATCATTGATAAAAGTCCTACTTTGTTGTGTGACATTGCAAAAAGGATCTGTGTACCCAGGAACATTCTCACCATTTCCAAAGTATCCAATTTTTGTCTCACTTGCTCTGTAGAAATGTTTCCCCTTGGGGTGTTCTTACTCACATGAGTGCTTTAAGTCTACATTAATACACTTATTTCAACTAGACCTTTAATCAATATTTCATGGGTTGTATTGAGAGGACCCACTTAATCTCTTTTAGTCTCTGCAGGTGTAGGAGTGAGAGAACTCACTGGCCCGAGAAGACTGGTGTCATTTACACACAAATGTAGATGTTCCTATCGATCATAGGCTTGTTAGGATAATACTTGTGATGAATCATTTACAAGAAGGGGACAAGGCAGCTTATGTTTTACAGAGTGGGACTTTTGGTTCCTTAAATATCTATCAGAGTCCCATTACTGAAGAAGTCAAGGATAACTATTGGGTTGACCTCCTGGCAAGGAAAAATGCTAATACAAATAAAACAGCTTGCATAGGCAGACCAATTGGGGCCACAAAGGATTCTAAAATTTGTGAACTCTGAATTTTGAAGAGATCTCAGAGTTTTATCCTCTGCAGACAAATGAAACTCCATGAGTTAGAAAGTTGGAGGGCCTTTAGAAAGGTGATTTCTTTTTGATAATGTTTATATTATGGTGGTAAGTTATCTAAGACTTGAAATTAGTAGGACTTTGCTCAGATTCTGGCTTCTAGACTTATTATCTATATGAATATGGACATTTTACTTTATGCTTCTTAAACATCACTTCCTGAGCTTAAAATGTTTAATTAGTAGCTCACATGTGTTAAGCACTTGCTATGTGTAAGATAATAATACTTGACTAAATTCTTAATATATTATTTTTATAGTCTTCAAAATAGTCTTAATAGGGAGATAAGACTGTTGACTACTGTAACTACATAGTAAGTTGCAAGTGGAATTTCTCCACTTTTCCTTTTTTTCAAAATTATTTTAGCTATTTTAATTCTTTTGGGAATAAGCTTGTCTATAAATTTTAGAATAAGCTTGGCTATACCTTTGGGCTTCCCAGGTGATGCTGTACTGTGTGTGCTAAGTCACTTCAGTCATGTCTGACTCTTTGTGACCCTGTGGACTGCAGGCTGTCAGGCTTCTCTGACCATGGCATTCTCCAGGCAAGAATACTGGAGTGGGTTGCCATGCCCTCCTCCAGAGGATCAGGGCTAGTGGTAAAGAATCTGCCTGCCAATGCAGGTGATCCTTGGGTTGGGAAGATCCCCTGGAGTAGGAAATGGCAAACCACTCCAGTATTCTTGCCTGGAAAACTCCTCAGATAGAGGAGCCTGGTAGGCTACGGTTCATGCTTCACAGAGTCAGACACTGTGCAAGTGACCACACACACATACCTATAGAAACCTTGCTGTGATTTTGGCAAGAACTACATTAAACCTATGAATCAATTTGGAGAGAACTAACATTTATTATATTTAGTCTCCAATCCATGAAAATTGTACATTATTTATGTCTTCGATTTCTTTCATCAGCTGTTTGTAATTTTCAGCATATAGAGCCTGTACATGTTTTTTTAGATTTATATATAAGTATTTCTTTTTGAAGAGTGACTATATATGTTATATATGGTATTATGTTTTTTTCATTTTTCACATGTTTACTACTATAGAAATGTGGTTGACTTTTGTTTTTTTTATTTGTATTCTGCAAACTTGCTGAACTCAGTTCTAGTTTGCTTTTTTTTTTTTTTTTTTCAGAGAATCCTTGGGATTTTCTATGTAGTCAGTCATGCTGTCTGTGAATTGTTCTTGTTATTGTTGCTTAGTCACTAATCATGTCCAACTCTTTTGAGACCTCATGGACTGTCGCCCATCAGGCTCCTCTGTCCATGGGATTTTCCAGGCAAGAATACTGGAGTGGATTGCCATCTCCTTCTCTAGGGGCTCATCCCAACCCAGGGATCAAACCCCCATCTCCTGCATAGGCAGGAAGATTCTTTACCACAGAGCCACCAGGGAAGCCCCGTTGTCTGTGAATAGGGAATGTTTTATTTTTTTCCCTTTCCAGCCTGTATGCCTTTTATTTCCTTTTCTTGCCCTACTAAACTGGCTAACAATTCCTGTTTTATATTGAATAAGAGTGGGGAAGACCATCTTGCTTTGTTTCAAATTTGGGGGAGAAAGCATTTCAACTTGTCATCATTAAGTATGGTATGATTTGTAGGATTTTTGTAGACTCTATATCAAGTTGAGGAAATTCTCCTCTATTTATAGTTTGCTGAGAGTTCTTATTGTAAA
This sequence comes from Aepyceros melampus, assembly GCA_006408695.1. NCBI lineage: Eukaryota > Metazoa > Chordata > Mammalia > Artiodactyla > Bovidae > Aepyceros > Aepyceros melampus. The sequence goes on from SJXQ01009032.1 coordinate 332,830, forward strand.
TGGATGTTGAATTTTTTCCAGTGGTTCTTTTTTTTTTTTTTGCCTTATTGATATGAGCATGTGTAATCAGTCACTTCAGTTGTGTCCGACCCTCTGTGACCCCATGGACTGTAGCCCACCAGGCTCCTCTGTCCATGGGATTTTCCAGGCAAGAATACTGGAGTGGGTTGTCATGCCCTCCTCCAGGGTCTCTTCTCGACTTAGAAATCCAACCTGTGTCTCTTATGTCTCTTGCACTGGCAGGCAGGTTCTTTACCACTAGTGCCACTGGGGAAGCCCCTTGATATGATAATGTTTCTCTAATTTAGTCTATTATTATGATCACTGATTGTTTTCTAGTTGTTGAACCAGCCTTGCATTCCTAGAAAGAATTCCTCTTGGTCAAACTGTATCATTTTGTTTATATATTGCTAGATTTGATTTGTTAATGTTTTGTGGAGAACATTTGCATCTATGTTTATGGAAGATATTGTTTTGTAATGTTTTTGTCTGGTTTTGTTATTGAAATGAAAATTTTAATACTCCATTTTTGAGTTGGTATGTAGGAAGGCTACTAATTTTTCCATTTTGCTGTTATATCCAGTCACTTGAAATTTTGTTTCAATTCTAATAACTTTTTAATTGTATTTTTTTATATTCTAGGTATACAATTGTAACTTCTATTTCTAAAAAATCACTTTGATCTCTTCCTCTCTCCCAAATTGATACAGTTTTTATTTGTTCTTAAATTTTGTGCATTACCTAGTGCCTCTGCAATCCCAACAACAATTTTAGTAATTTATATTTTATAACTATAACATTACACAAGGTATCTGTACATAATATTACTAATAAATTTAACCTCCTTCCTATTTGAAATGATATTTCCTTAAAATTGAGATATAATTGATATATAACATCATACTAGTTTTAGGTGTACATGATAATGGTTTGATATATATCAATACTGTTAAATGATTTCCACAATAACTAACATCTGTCATCATACACAGTTACAACTTTCTTTCTTGTGAAGAGAACTTTTAAAATTTATTCTCTTAGCAACTTTCAAATTTACATTATTAATAACTACAGTCACCATGCTGAACATTATCTTCCCAGGGCTTATTTATCTTAAACTGTATGTTTGTATCTTTTGACCACCTTCATCTGTTTTGCGCTTCAGCAATATGTGAACTGTGAACTTCCAGATGTTCAAGCTAGTTTCAGAAAAGGCAGAGGAACCACAGATCAAATTGCCAACATCCGCTGGATCATTGAAAAAGCAAATGAGTTCCAGAAAAACATCTATTTCTGCTTTATTGACTATGCCAAAGCCTTTGACTGTGTGGATCACAATAAACTGTATATATGGAATTTAGAAAGATGGTAATGATAAACCTGTATGCAAGACAGCAAAAGAGACACAGATGTATAGAACAGCCTTTTGGACTCTGTGGGAGAAGGAGAGGGAGGGATGATTTGGCAGAGTGGCAGTGTAACATGTATGATATCATAAGTGAAACGAATCGCCAGTCTAGGTTCGATGCAGGATGCAGGATGCTTGAGACTGATGCACGGGGATAATCCAGAGAGAAGGTGTGGGTAAGATCATGGCCTCTGGTACCATCACTTCATGGGAAATAGATAGGGAAACAGTGGAAACAGTGTCAGACTTTATTTTTTTAGGCTCCAAAATCACTGCAGATGGTGATTGCAGCCATGAAATTAAAACATACTTACTCCTTGGAAGGAAAGTTATGACCAACCTAGATAGCATATTGAAAAGTAGAGACATTACTTTGCCAACAAAGGTCCATCCAGTCAAGGCTATGGTTTTTCCAGTGGTCATATATGGATGTGAGAGTTGGACTGTGAAGAAAGCTGAGCACTGAAGAATTGATGCTTTTGAACTGTGGTGTTGGAGAAGACTCTTGAGATTCCCTTGGACTTCAAGGAGATCCAACCAGTCCATTCTGGAGATCAGCCCTGGGATTTCTTTGGAGGGAATGATGCTAAAGCTGAAGCTCCAGTACTTTGGCCACTTCATGCGAAGAGTTGACTCATGGAAAAGACTCTGATGCTGAGAGGGATTGGGAGCAGGAGGAGAAGGGGACAACAGAGGATGAGATGGCTGGATGGCATCACTGACTTGATGGACGTGAGTCTGAGTGAACTCTGGGAGTTGGTGATGGACAGGGAGACCTGGAGTGCTATGATTCATGGGATCGCAAAGAGTTGGACATGACTGAGCGACTGAATTAAACTGAACTGAACCCCCACCTCTGGCAACCACCATTCTGTTCTCATAAGTTCAGGATTTCTTAGATTTCACATGAAGTTAATCATTTATATTTGTCCATATATCATACTATTTATCTTTCTCTGAGAACCCTAATGCTTAAATTCACCATTAAAATAATAGTCTTTGATTTTATAGTTATCTATCTTTTTTAGTATTTTGTTTTCTATTTTTTAAATTTATGTTTTTATTATTAATTAACTTCTTCCTTATTTAGTTTTTTGGTTTCATTCATTGAACACTTGGTATATTTATTTTCTGGCTGTTAAGTTTCTTCTGAATACTCTTTGGTCACATTTCATAGATATCAAAACATAATGTTTTCATTAACATTTGTTGCTAAATATTTATCATTTCAGTTTTGTTTTCTTCTGGCTTCTAACCCCTGCCAACCACTGATCTTTGAACTGTTTCCATAGGTTTGCCTTTTTCAGAATGTTATATAGTTGGAATCATTCAGTATGTAGCCTTTTCAGATTGACTCCTGTAACTTAGTAATATGAAATTAAGCTCCCTCTGTGTCTTTTCATGGCTTGATAGTTCGTTTCTTTTTAGCACTGAATAGTAATCTATTGTCTGGAAAAACCAAAGTTTATTCACTCATTCACCTACTGAAGGACATCTTAGTTGCTTCCACTTTTAGGCAGTTATGAATAAAGCTGCTATATACTCTTGTGTATGTTTCTTTGTGAACACTTTTCAACATTTGGGTAGATACCAATAAGCACAACTGCTGGATCATGTAAGAGTATGCTTAGTTTTGTAAGAAACTGCCAAACTATCTCCCAGAGTGGCTGTGCCAATTTGCATTCCTATCAGCAATGAAGTTCCTGACACTCTACATCTTTGCAGCACTTGGTGTTGTCAGTGTTTTGGATTTTGGCTATCTAATAGGTGTGATTGGTATATCATTCTTATTTTAATTTACATTTCCCTAGTGACATGATATGGATCATCTTTTCATGTGCTTTTTTTTTTGTCACCTGTGTATCTTCTTTGTTGAGCACTGCTTTATTACTCTAATGACTGTTTTTAAATTTTTATGAACATCTCTGGAAATACATTAATTTTTTGAATTATAAAAGCAGCAATAATTGTTATAAAATTACGATAGCATGGAAGTCCTAATAGTAAAAGCAAAAGACCATTCCAACCCCTTGGAAAAGTTATTAATGAATATTATACTTTCAGATTTATTGATGCACAAATAAGTATGATTTTCAGTATAACTATACTATACATATGGAATAACATATTTAAGTTTATTTTGCTTTCCCTCTCTACTGCCACAAATTTTAGTTAAAATCATTTAATTTTAGTTTCACTGTTCATTTTTAATTCCAGTTTTTGCCTTAGCATTTCTAACAATTTCATCAAGTTCACAACTATATTAAAGTCCTTTAGCTTTTATTTGTACTTCTGTCGTCTTTACTTATCATCACCCATTTTATTTCAAGATTTACTCTTTGTTCATTTTGTTTTCCTTGCATGTTTTTTGAATATTCAAGATTCATCTATTTTACCGTAACATTAGGTGATAATATCATTATCTTCTAGCATTCTGTGTTGAAAAATAAAGTTGGACAGTGGCCAAATGCTAGTTCCTTTGTAAATAATTCATTCCTTTATTTTTATGGTGAGTTAAGAAATTTGGGGGGGGTATGTATAGATAAACATTTATTCATTATCTTTGCTCAGTGATCAATAGTGAAGCCCCAAGTCTATTCATCTCAATTGTCCTGTATTGTTTCTTTTATTGATTTTTCCCTCCTCCAGTCTGTTATCTCTTTCTTCTTTTTATTTTGAATGCATCTTCTAAGTATATCCTCTAAGTCTTTTTTTTTTGTCATGGTTTAAATTTCTTTATTTTTCCTTTTTTGGAAAATTTCTTTGCTTTGTATTCCAGATCTTTAATTTGGCCATTGGGTAGTCCATTTTAATTACTTCAGTTTAAAACATTTCTTTTGAGCAGTTGTTTCCTTTTTCTTTGACTTCCTCTTTTAAAATAACACCTTATCTTGTTCTTGTTTTATGAACAAAACATCAACCTGAAAATTTTGGGATTTGCTAATTAGAATTTTTAAATTTTGCTTTCAAATTTTGTATCTTTTGGTTTCTTCAGTATTGCTTTTTCTGACTATTCATCTTGGCTCTTCCTTGCCTCCTGTGGTTTTTCTTAAATGTTTGGTGATCTTCCATTGCTCATTTAAATTTGTAAATGAAAGACTTGGATGAATGTTTGATGTTGGCATGGATTTCCTTTTTTGTGCATATGTCTTTCCATAATAGGTTTTTCTCCTGATTGGAAGGAATGAGTGTAGATGGACCTGTTTATCTTATAGACAGGCATATTTATCTTTAGAGTGGATTAGGGAAGCAAGTTGGGCTTCTATACACTTGTCAAAATAAAGAAAATTTTACCTTGATACTAGAATACTTTGGAAATCCTTAATTCTTGGGAAAACTTTCTTTCTTCCCTACTTACTTTCCCTGCATGATCACTATGTAGGACTAGAATTTCCCAGAGCTCTATTCTACTTTTCTCTTTCTAAACTCAAAAAAATGTTAGGACACCCTCTCCCCACAGCCCCCAAAGGCAGAATTGCCACAATAGAAAGCATTCTTGAGGCTTTGTCCTAGAGGCAGACACCTTGGCTAGCCTTCCTGTCCATATGCAGGTGTGGACAGGGACTATAGACCAAGCTATTCAGCAAGGAATCCCTTAATTGTCCTAAGGATTGCCCCATGTCCATGATCTCCTCCAGTTCTGGTTTCTATTCATTGCTTTTGAAGATTCTAGAACTCCTAGGGATTAATAGCTCTCTTCTCAGTACCCTTTTCCCCATCCTAATTTGTGTATAGTTTATTTCTACTCTGGTTTCTTTATCAATCTGTCTTATTAGTTTTCTAACTTCTAGAAATTCCCCCAAACATATGGTCTACTGGTGATATCATTTCTTGTTCCTCAGCTTGTTATAAATGTATTTTTCAGTTATATATTTTGTGTCATTTCAATTAGATTCTGGCAGAGAGAGGAGGTAAATATGTGTACTTAAGCATGCTGCAATTCATGGGGTCACAAAGACTTGGACACGACTGAGCGACTGAACTGAACTGAACTGAGTCTGCCATATTGAAATGGAAGTCTTCACCTGTTTTTGATCCACAGTTAAGTTTCTATAGGCAAAGCAAATGTAATCTGTCACCAGTATGTAGATTCTAGTTTAAATTATCTTTTAGTTTCTAAATTAAATCCCTCAAGCAAGAGTTCTTATCCTAAGGCTCATGGATCCCTAGAGATCAATTAAGCCCTAAATAGTCTGTAGGGGATTATAAGAGAGCAAACTAGAATAAAGCCCTTTGAAAACACGTTTTCATGGACTGCTTAAAATGGAAATGGACAACTAATGGAAGACAAAATCTAAAAACTGCACATATCATTCAGGAAAACTTTATGCAAGAAAACTTTTTCCTAGCATTATGTGAAATTTTAACATATAGGAAAGTTGAAAGAATTGTACAGCAAACATTCATAGACTCACTTAGTTGGGACAATTAATATTTAACTCTGTTTGCTTTATATCACATCTATCTGTTCCTCTATCCATCAATAAATTCTTCTTTCCTTTTTGATGTATCTCCAAGGAAGTTTGAGTCATTAAATGTACTTTAGGAGGTACTTTAAGAATGACAGTGTATTTTCTCTGGTTTTCCTTTTTCTCATTTCCTTTCTCTATTTTTGTCATCATATTCTTATGACACTAATAGAAGAGTTTCCTTCTGGACATACTGTTTTTCTCTGCTTGGTTGGCTAATTGGGTGGGTGTTTAGACATGCAAACCAGATTGGCTGCCTAAAGGACCAGTGGAAAGCTCACCTTTTCTGCAAAGCCTTCTTTAATTGAATAGGTTGACAACCTTTTTCTTGTGATCTTGGAGTACTTTGGGCAAATCTACTGTTATCAGATTGGCATTGTGATTATTGGTTCATATGACTGTCTTCTCTTTTGACTATAGGATCCTACATGTGTATGTGTGTGTGTTTGTGGTTGTGGGAGGCAGTGGATTAGAGACTAGGTCTTGTTTATCTCTGAGTCCAAGAGATGAAACAGTTCCTAGAACAAATTAATAAACCAGGTGGTGAACAAATGAATCAGTGTTTTCCCACTTTGACTAGAGAAATCAGTTCACAATTGGTTTTTATGATCATTGAAAGGAAATGAAAGTGAAAGTCACTCAGTCATGTCCGACTCTTTGTGACCCCGTGGACTATACAGTCCATGGAATTCTCCAGGCCAGAATACTGAAGTGGGTAGCCTATCCCTTCTCCAGCAGATCTTCCCAACCCAGGAATTGAACTGGGGTCTCCTGCGCTGCAGGCAGAATCTTCACCAGCTGACTATCAGGGAAGCCCTTTAGATCATTGCTTCAGGTTAAATTAGAATAATTGCTTTGCTTAAGAGTATTTACAGTCCATATAACTGATGTAGTTTTGGTATAGTTTTTTAAGTAGGTAAGAAGATGGTTGAGGTGAGGCTCCTTACATCATTCCAGATTTAAAGTCAAGAGTGGACATCACTGGGACTTCCTGGTGGTCCAGTGATGAAGACTTCACCTTCCATTGAAGGGTCTGACCCCTGGTAGGGGAGCTAAGATCCCACATGCGTTGCAGCAAAAAACAAAAGCATAAAACAGAAACAATATATAACAAATTCAATAAAGACTTTACAAATGTCTCATATCAAAAGCATCTTTTAAAGAAAGAGTGATATCACTATGCAAAAATGGAATCTATCAAGACATAACCTTAGGTTCCTAGACAAACCCATTGTCATCTTTATTCTGTTTTGCTAATGTCATCAAAAACTAGTCACACTTTTTTCATTAGGAATAACAGACACCATACCATTGTAAAGACATTGCTCATGACTTTTACTTTTCTCACTTTTAGAAATTTTCCTGTTTATTTATTTTGTTTTATAAATTTATTTCTTTTAATTGGAGGCTAATTACTTTACAATATTGCATTGGTTTTGCCATGCATCAACATGAATCCGCCACAGGTGTACAAGTGTTCCCCATCCTGAAACCCCCTCCCACTTCCCTCCCCATACCATCCCTCTGGGTCATCCCAGTGCACCAGCCCCAAGCATCCTGTATCCTGCATCGAACCTGGACTGGTGATTCATTTCTTATATGATATTATACATGTTTCAATGCCATTCTCCCACCAAGTTTAATTTTAGTACCCATCTCAGTGATGGGACTAAAACTTTGCATATTGATCCAGCTTCTCTGTTTGTCATACATTTCTTTGAGCCTAGGTGATTCAAGAACCTGCCCCACTAAAGAAACGCAGGGCAGGTATTAAACATTTTTTTTTTATGAAATATGATGTGCTTGCCACTGTACTAGGTAATTTACATTGGTTATTTTTGTCTAAGTGGCTTCCAACTAAGGGAAGATTGTATTAGCTGGTTGAAATCATTTAGTTGAACTGTCTACATGGCTACTGGATCTTGGTGGTTCCTTGCTGATTTGAGGAAAAGAAAATCTTCCTCTTCTTTTGTGTTTGTCTTCATGATTTAATATTGTATTCAAGAACAGTGCTAGAGGCCCACAGGGAATACTGGGTTCACATAAATATTTACTTTTCAAAAATGAAAGTGTTTCAGAGAGTTCCCGGGTGGGAAAGACCAGGGGAAGACTCATGGGTCCAGGTTTGTTAGGTTCCTGATCTTTTAGACAAAGGACACAGACCCTTTCCTTTACTTTCTCCTTGTTCTCCACAGGCAGCTGCAGCTCTTTGGTAGCCTTGGGTGTTCATTTGACCAGATAAAACAAGTGTGGCCTAGGAGGGGATTAAAGTGTAATTTACCTTGGAAGAACACCACAGTCTGGAGTCCTTTCCAAGCCAGGTACACCTGCAGGAACATCCCAGAAGCCTGCCTCTGTCTCGTGCACCAACACATCCCCCAGACACCACTGGGTGGCTGGGTTCCCCAGGATGCTGCTTTAGGGCAGTCTCTGCTTGCAGGAGCAGATAAGTGAGCTTAAAGGGGCCTTTTATCAGCTACTGTGTTCACAGAGGCCATATGATCTTCAAGGAGTTGCTTAGAGATTTAAAGTACTGATGTGACAGGGATGCTTTGATTCCAATGATCCGGCCATTTCCTTGCAGCCAGTGTTTACATAAACCTGAAAAAATCTGCCACTACTGTTCATCGCCCTCATTTTTCAGCCTTAATGGTAATTACATTCCAAGGACTAGGAGAGATTTAGCATCCTTCAAGTCTGGGGTTAGAGTCTCCTGTAGACGTGGCACTGAAGTGTTGTAGTCCAGCTCTTAGGAGCACGGGCAGAGTGGGCTACAGAAACAAAGGAGACTACTCTCAGATAGAATTTTGAAGTCAGCCCCCGGGAAGATTAAATTTGTTTATTGACTATTAGTGTGTATGCAAATTTCTGACTTAAAAGACTCAAAGTCTCTTGTTTTAAATTTTTAATTGGAGAATCATTGCTTTACAATATTGTGTTGGTTCCTGTCATGCAAAAGCATGAATCAGTCATAAGTATACTTATGCCCCCTCCCTCTTGAACTTCCCTCCAACCCTCCACTCCACTCCACCCCTCTTGTGTACCCCCAGAGCACTGGGTTGAGCTGCTGTGTTTTACAGCAACTTCTCACTAGCTATCTGTTTTACATTTGGTAATGTGTATGTTTCAGTGCTGCTCTCTTAATTTGTCCCTCCCATTTTTTCCCCCTGCTGTGTCGAAAGTCTCTTTTTGCTTTAACATATGAATCAAAATTCTAGAAGTAGAAGTTGTGACTTTCTCACTGCTCCGTGAGAAGACTATGGTCTCTTTCCCAGGCCTCCTGTTATTCCCCTCACTCCTCTTCCTTCCCAAATTCAGATCCTTTCTTCTTGCTTTTATGGCCCTTCTTTCCAATAGTAAAGTTGGGGCTCTGTGAAGGAGAGAGACTGTCCCGTAAGTACAGATGCCAAACCAAAACTATAGAAGGTAATATTAAGAACTGAGACAGTTTCCCTCCACTCAAGGACATGTGCTTGCCCTTTGACCTTGCCTTTCCCTGCCTTTCATTTCTAATGGGACCTTGGCTGTCCCTGTTTTTGTTCAGTTCTCAAGTTGTGTCTGACTCTGTGACCCCCTGGACTGCAGCACGCCAGGCTTCCTTGTCCTTCACTATCTCCCAGACTGAACTCAAACTCATGTCCATTGAGTTGGTGATGCCATCTAACCATCTCATCCTCTGCCACTCTCTTCTTTTGCCTTCCATCTTTCCCAGCATGAGGGTCTTTTCCAATGAGTCGGCTCTTCGCATCATGTGGCCAAAGTATTGGAGCTTCAGCTTCAGCTGTCCCTACCATCATCTATTTCTCTTCCTTGGTCAATCTTTCCTGTAAGAAACCCCAGTCAGTCAACTCCTATGCCTACTTTCATGTAAGAGCAAAGGGAATAGCAAAAAGATTTTTGATGGGAGAATAGAGTTTTGTGTGTGAGAATAAAAAAAATTTTTTTGTCTCTCTTTGCTCCTTTTCCCAAATGAAGGCCCTAAGGATGAAGCTGTTGGACACTAGCAGACCATATCCTGGTCTTGAGCATGTCAGCTACTTCTTGGGCAGTTCTCTGATTTCTGTTTTTCACCCTTGGTGCCTCTGAATCCTGGCCCTGCTGTGGTACTTTGGTGAGCCCTACCTTCAGGCTGATCTTTGGAATGACGCTGAGGGGTCTGAGCACAGTCACACAGACGAAAGGAACTGAATTCTGTTCCCGGAATCCAGAGCAAGGATCCTGATGGAGACTTCTTCCTCTCCAAGGCTGAGCCTCTGGCAGACTTCTTTTCCATTTGTCCAGGAAAACCAGCTTTCAATAAATAGTTTTAAGAGCTTTTATCCTGCTCTTGCATCCAAGAGCTAGCCCAGAGCACAGCTCTTGGCTTTTCTCTAAACCAGCTCTGTTTGGGAATATGAAAGTCCATAGGCTTAGTGTATGGATACCAGCATTCTTCAACTTGCCTATCATAAGTAGAAATTCAGGGGCAGATGCAAGTTTTGTGAGGCTTGAAAGCTTGCACATGACATTTTAAAACCACCAATCTGAGGGAGGTAAGATGAAGTAGAAGATAAAGTAGAAAGAGATAGCAGTCTTGGCAAATTGTTTTAAAATGACTTTAGCAACTTAAACACATTAAGTTTTAGCACATTACTGATGGTCATTCAAAGACTAGGAAAGAGAGAGCCTGCGCAAGTGAGAAGCTCCTCAGTCCATGCTTCATTAGCTTCATTATAAACTTGCTTCTATAAGAATGTTTTCCTCTTAAAACTATGAAAATACATTCTTCCTGTCCACCAAAACATATTACTTTATGTTTCTAAAAAAGCTTTTCAAATGATCTTTGTACAATTTAGTCATGTTTTATCCCAGTAATTCTTCTTTTGGCAATGTAATCTAAAAAACCAACTAGATTAATAAAACAGCATTAAGTGCAAAGATGTCTATTGCAGCATTACTTATAATGTAACAGAAAAACTTCAATAACTAGCAACATGGGAATAACAAAGTATAATGTGATATATTCATTTGGTGGAATATTTTATCATTAGTGCCAGTGATTTTTCTTTTCTTTACCAAATGCATATAATAATTTGGGAAAATATTAATATATCAATATCATCAGAAAATAGTAGCACACAAAAGTTATATAAACAGTATATATGAACAGCCAATTGATAACATTGTCTTTGCATTTCCAGCTCTTTCTAAGTATTCTTGCATTACACACATCTTCTTAGGTGAGCAGAAGAAAGTTCTGAACCCCTTGAATCTTTGGAATTTCCAAAATTGAGGACCAACATCACACTAGAAAAAAGTGTCCATGAAAAATATCCTCAATTTTATATTGTTTTTTAAAGATAATTCTTGATATTAATGGGAACATGAAGAAATCAACACTTTTATTTATTGCTGATTGAAGAATAATAAAGATAACATTTTTGAAATTATTTAGCATTATTAATCAAAAGCCTTAAATATACTCATACCCTTTGACACAATAATCCCAATTCTGAGCTTTCTATAACAAGGAAATTACAACAAATATAAAGGTAGTATGTACAAGGATGCCGACTGCAATGAAATATATAGTAGGGAAACGTGCTGTTGTTCAGTCCCTCAGCTGTGTCCAACTCTTTGTGATCCCATGGACTACAGCACACTAGGCGTTCCTGTCCTTCACCATCTCCTGGAGCTTGCTTAAATTAATGTCTGTTGAGTTGGTGATGCCATCCAACCATTTATCCTCTGTCATCCCCTCCTCTTCCTGCTTTCAATCTTCCCCAGCATCAGGGTCTTTTCCAATGAATCAGTTCTTCACATCCGGTGGCCAAAGTATTGGAGTTTCAGCTTCAGCATCAGTCCTTCCAATGAATACTCAGGATTGCTTTCCTTTAGGGTTGACTGGTTTGATCTCCTTGCAGTCCAAGAGACTCTCAAGAGTCTTATCCAACACCACAGTTTGAAAGCATCAACTCTTTGGCACTCAGGAAAGCATTACTAACAACTTAAAGATCCAACATTAGAGAAATTATCTTTAAAAGTCACTGTGTATCTGTAATGATATATTAGCCATAGAAATGGCAAAATAGGTAAGAAAAAAGGATAAAATACACACAAGGACATATAATGGAGCTATAAGTGAGGTTGATACAAAAAATACATGTGAAAGAATTTATTTTGTTTATGTACCAGTCACTGTTCTAAGCTCTTTATGAATATTTAGCCATTTAATCTTCATAATGACCCTATGGGGTTGGTTCTATAATTATTCCCACCTATGGATGACAATGGACAAATGGCAAAGAGGTTGGGTAACTGGTCCCAGCTCACAAAGCTGATGAATAGTGGAGCTCCAATTCTCATTCAGAAGTCTAGCTCCAGAAGTCTCTGCTCTAATGCTGTGCTGTTTCAGACTTAGCCCTAAGCTATTTATTAACCAACAAAAAGCTGGAAATTAGACCAGCTACTCCTTAAATGTTATTAACAGGAGAATAAAACAATTTAGTATAAGCTCTTCCTGATGCTAAAACCAGAAAGAATACCATATAGGTAGAATGTGGTGTTACTTAATGAACATCCCTGGAGGAGAGGCCATAGCACAATTTATATGCCAGTTTTTATACTCTGTCCTTACGGTGGACTGAGCCAAAAATACTTGATTTAAGTCATCTTACTAAAGAATCTGAGCATTACTAGATTGCGGTAATCACCACTACCCACACCCAAAGGATACTTCAGCAAGAGTGACTCTATAGGGTGAGGGTGGAGGTAAGGGAGCTATAGCAATGTTCAAATGCATTAATAAGATAACTTATTCAAGAATCAATTAAGAAATATCTGAAAGAATAAATTGGGTGCATATTCTTCATATTGTACTCCATAAATACTGTTCCTCTCAGTCAGAGCTTAAGATGCATGCTAATTTAGTAATCCTATTTATCCTAGAAATTCTGTGTAGGTTGACAAATTGGGTATATTAGCTACTTGAGAAGTAAAGAGACTTGCCTAAACTGTAGTCCAAGTGCTCTACCCTCTTTGTCCAGGATTGTGCACCGTCGAGCATCAGTAAAAAGGGTTGCACTCTTCTATCCATTCCTCTCAGACATTCCATGAGGCTCTGCAAGTCTGTGAGTTCTCAAATGAGCAGCTGGAACAGTCAGCTATTGTGGGGCAGGCATAGCAAGTTCCTTTACCCTCAGTCAGCAGGGATGAGACTATAACTTGCAAACTGATGAAAAATACTAGTTTAAAAATGTAGAAGGGTCCTTTAGACTAGATATTTATCCTATCCCTATACCTCTCTTTTGTGATGGACAGGGAGGCCTGGCGTGCTGCTGTCGGCAAAGTAATGCCTCTGCTTTTTAATACACTGTCTACATTTGTCATAACTTTCTTGCCAAGGAGCAAGTGTCTTAATTTCATACCTGTAGTCACAGTCTGCAATGATTTTGGAACCCAAGAATATAAAGTCTGTCACTGTTTAAATTGTTTCCCATCTATTTGCCATGAAGTGATGAGACCAGATGCCATGATCTTAGTTTTTTGAATGTTGAGGTTTAAGCCAGCTTTTTCACTCTTCTTTTTCAACTTCATCAAGAAACTCTTTAGTTACTCTTTGCTTTCTGCCATAAAGGTGGTGTCATCTGCATATCTGAGGTTATTGATATTTCTCCCGGCAATCTTGATTCCAGCTTGTGCTTCATTCAGCCTGGCATTTCACACAATGTACTCTGCATATATGTCAAATAAGTAGGGTGACAATATACAGCCTTGATGTACTCCTTTCCCAATTTTGAACCAGTCCATTGTTCCACGTCCTGTTCTAACTGTTGTTTCTTGACCTGCATACAGATATCCCAGGAGCCAGGTAAGGTGATCACATCTCTTTAAGAATTTTGGTATTCCCATCTCTTTAAGAATTTTCCACAGTTTGTTGTGATCCACACAGTCAAAAGCTTTAGCATAGTCAATGAAGCAGAAGTAGGTGTTTTTCTGCAATTCTCTTGCTTTTTCTGCAATCCAACAGATGTTGGCAATTTGATCTCTGGTTCCTCTGCCTCTTCTAAATCCAGCTTGAATATCTGGAAGTTCTTGGTTCACATACTGTTGGAGCATGGCTTGGAGGATTTTGAGCATGACCTTGCTAGCATGTGAAATAAGTGCAATTATGCAATAGTTTGAACATTCTTTGGCATTGCCCTTCTTTGGGATTGGAATGAAAATTGATCTTTTCCAGTCCTGCGGCCATTGCTGAGTTTTCCAAATTTTCTGGTGTATTGAGTGCAGCACTTTCACAGCATAATCTCCTAGGATTTGAAATAGCTTAACTGCAATTCTATCACCTCCACTAGCTTTGTTTGTAGTCATACTTTCTAAGGTCCATTTGACTTCACATTCCAGGATGTCTGGCTCTACGTGAGTGATTACACCATCATGGTTATCTGGGTCATTAAGATCTTTTTTGTACAGTTCTTCTGTGTATTCTTGCCACATCTTCTTAATATCTTCTGCTTTGTTAGGTCCATACCATTTCTGTCCTTTATCGAGCCCATCTTTGCATGAAATGTTCCCTTGGTATCTCTAATTTTCTTGAAGAGATCTGTAGTCTTTCCCATTCTATTGTCTTCCTCTATTTCTTTGCATTCATCACTGAGGAAGGCTTTCTTATCTCTCCTTGCTATTCTTTGGAATTCTGCATTCAAATGGATATGTCTTTCCTTTTTTCCTTTGCCTTTCACGTCTCTTCTTTCTTCAGCTATTTGTAAGAACTCCTCAGACTACCATTTTTCTTTTTTGCATTTTTTCTTCTTGAGGATGGTTTTGATCACTGCCTCCTGTACAATGTTATGAACCTCAGTCCATAGTTCTTCAGGCACTCTTGTCTATCAGATCTAATCCCTTAAATCTATTTCTCACTTCCACTGTATAATCAAAAGGGATATGATTTAGGTCATACATGAATGGCCTAGTGGTTTTCCCTACTTTCTTCAATTTCAGTCTGAATTTGACAATAAGGAGATCATGATCTGAGCCACAGTCAGCTCTGGGTCTTCTTTTAGCTGACTGTATAGAATTTCTCCATCTTTGGCTGCAAAGAATATAATCAATCTGATTTCAGTATTGACCATCTGGTGATGTCCATGTGTAGAGCTATCTCTTCTGTTGTTGGAAGAAAGTGTTAGCTATGACCAGTGTGTTCTCTTGGCAAAACTGTTAGCTTTTGTGCTTCTGCATTTTGTACTCCTAGACCAAACTTGCCTGTTACTCCAGGTATCTCTTGACTTTCTACTTTTACATTTCAGTCCTCTATGCTGACAAGGTTGCTGGGAGAAATATCAATACCTCAGATATGCAGATGATACCACCCTTATGGCAGAAAGTGAAGAGGAACTAAAAAGCCTCTCGATGAAAGTGAAAAAGTTGGCCTAAATCTCAACATTCAGAAAACGAAGATCATGGCATCTGGTCCCATCACTTCATGGCAAATAGATGGGGAAACAGTGTCAGGCTCTCTTTTTGGGGCTCCAAAATCACTGAGATGGTGATTTCAACCATGAAATTAAAAGATGCTTACTCCTTGGAAGGAAAGTTATGACCAACCTAGACAGCACATTCAAAAGCAGAGACATTACTTTGTCAACAAAGGTCCATCTAGTCAAGGCTTTGGTTTTTCCAGTGGTCATGTATGGATGTGAGAGCTGGACTATAAAGAAAGCTGAGTACCAAAGAATTGGTGCTTTTGAACTGTGGTGTTGGAGAAGACTCCTGAGAGTTCCTTGGACTGCAAGGAGATCCAACCAGTCCATCCTAAAGATCAGTCCTGGGTATTCATTGGAAGGACCGATGCTAAAGCTGAAACTCCAGTACTTAGGCTACCTCATGTGAAAAGTTGACTCATCGGAAAGGACCCTGATCCTGGGAGGGATTGGGGGCAAGAGAAGAAAGGGATGACAGAGGATGAGATGGCTGGATGGCAACACCAATTGATGGACATGAGTTTGAGTGAACTCTGGGAGTTGGTGACGGACAGGGAGGCCTGGTGTGCTGCAGTCCATGGGTTGCAAAGAGTCGGACATGACTGAGCGATTGAACTGAACTGAGCTGATGATGAAAAGGACATCTTTTTGGGGTTTAGGCTGTTGTTTTGTTTTCTTTGGGCATGATTCCCACTTCTTGTCACTGTTATGTGACATCTGTGAGATATGAGTTACTGTCATTAACCAGGACCTATTTTATGTTCACGTGCCATAGGCATTTTATCAGAACTCCTATATAAATATATACATATGGGATTATAGCTAATTGGAGAGGACCAATCTGTCTTTTCAGTGTAGCCTGCTGTGCAAAATACCCCCCTGTAGTCCTTTGTATTAATTGTAGCAGGGAGCAGATTTCATTTCACTAGGGGCAGGCCGTGATTCCACCTATGCTTTTTTTTTTTTAAAGGCATGTGTTAAATGTGTTATATATATTGCATTTTTGTTGAAGATATATTTGATTACAAATATTAAGTGTTGTATATGTTTGTATACACAAGTGATTGCTTAGTCGCTAAGTCTGCCTGACTCTTTGCAACGCTATGGACTGTAGCCCATCAGTCTCCTCTGTCCATAGATTTCTCCAAGCAAGAATATTGAAGTGAGTTGCCATTTCCTCTTTCAGGGGATCTTCCCAACCCAGGGATTGAACTGTGTCTCCTACATTGGCAGGCTAATTCTTTACCACTGAGCTACCTGGGAAGCCCATATGTATACAGAGATTTTTTTCCAAGTATTATATGTGTCTGTCTGGCTTTGTGTGTGTTAGTCTCTCAGTCGTGTCTGACTCTTTGCAGCCCCATGGACTGAAGCCCGCCAACCTCTGTTCATGGAATTCTTTAGGCAACAATACTGTAGTGGGTTGCCATTCCCTTCTCCAGGGGATCTTCCTGACCTAGGTATCGAACCTGGATCTCCTGCATGGCAGGCAGATTCTTTACTGTCTGAGCCACAGGGAAGCTCCTATCTGGCTTTATAATAGCTATTTTTGGACAATGATAGGTGAAGTGTGAGTTTTTTCTCATTCATTCCATTTTACATTTTATAGGCCTTTTCAATTTGAAATTCACTTTTCTCTTTAGCTCTGAAAAATGTCTTTGGTTATTTATTTGATAATTATCTTCTCTGCGTTTATTTGTTATCATTCATTTAGCTCTTCTCTTAATGGATATTGGACCTCCTGGTATGATGCTCTGTTTCTTTAATCTTTATGGGCTTCCCAGGTGGCTCAATGGTAAGGAATCCACCTGCCAGCACAGGAGACTCAGGTTCAATCCCTGGGTTGAAAAGGTCCTCTAGAGGAGGAAATGGCAGCTCGCTCCAATATTATTGCCTGGGAAATCCCATGGACAGAGGAGCCTGGTGGGGTCACAAAAAGTTGGACATGACTTAGTTACTGAGCACTCATGTACATCCTTATTGCTCATATGTTTCACCCGTTGGCCTTTTTACTTTTGTGCTCTGAGAGGTTTTCTAGACTTTCCTCCAATGCTTCTCTTGTATTTTTATTTCAGAACCATATTTTTTATTTTTCTTAATTAGTTATTTATTTTTGTTTGCACTGAGTCTTCATTGCTGCATGAAGGCTTTCTCTAGTTGCAGGGAGTTGGGGGTTACTCTTTGCTGTGGTGCATGGGCTTCTCAACACAGGCTCTAGGTGCACAGGCTTCGGAAGTTGTGGCACACAAGCTTAGGTGCTCCATGGCATGTGGAATCTTCCTGGACCAGTGTTTGAACCCATGTCCCCTTCATCGGCAGGCAGAATCTTATCAATTGTGCCAACAGGGAAGTGCCCAATCATTTTCTTAATTTCCAATACTACTTTCTTGTACCCAGATCATCCTTTAGCATAGTTTCCTATTCTTGATTTGTAGATTAAATGGCTTTTTAAATCTCACTGAGCCTGCTGATTAGATTTATATTTTTAAATAACTGAACTTGAATTATGTTCATGTTCAGTTTTCCTTGCTCTTTCTCTTTCAAACTTCTTTATTTCTCCTAAAATGTCTGGATAACTTTGAATGTTCATTGATATATCAGAGTGTGGACTAGGCAGGCAAATCTCTATTCATGGGCATGGACTTGTTACTGACAGACATGTCTTTAAGGTGAGCAGGTGGGGAGCGAACCATTCTGCTTCCAAAAGCCAGGATGACAGCTGCTTTACTTTTAGGCACTAACACCTCCAATAGTTGCCTTAGTTCACTCCAGATATATTGTAACTTTTTTTTTTTAAAGAAAAATGCTGCAGCTCTCCCTCTCCCCCACTGTTTTCTTTCTTTTTTTTTTTTTTTTAAACTAAGGATAAACGTCTACCTGCCTGACATTTGTGCAAGGAGAGAGGTATTTTCTGTTTTGTTTATAGCCCTTTCACTCATTCCCTGGTTTTTAGCTCTGCTTCTCATTTATGCTCTTGTGTGTGTTCCCTCTGAGTCCAGAGGTTCTGTGGTTCTGCTGCTTTTGGCTTCATGCAGCTTCCTCAAGGTCACTGTTTCCCGGCTGTGCTTCAAACCAATGATGCCTCTACATTTACTTTCTATCATCTGGAAATTTGTTTTAATCTCTATCTGTTGATGAGTATCCTTCTATTGACTTGCTGTTGCAGGTTTATACCATTCTGTTGCTTTACCATCATTTTTCCTAGGGACCAGGTGATAGAGAGTCTATCATGGGGATTTAGTCTGTCATCCTGAAGTAGAATCCTTTAATCTATTTAAGAAGAACCCCTTAAATTCCATGGAAGATGTTTGATTTCAGCCAAGTGTTGAAAAAAGTAGAATTTACATGGAAATAGAGAATTGTAGAAGATAGACCAAACAGAGGACAAGTTTGTGCAGTAGTGTGGAGATGGGTATTGGCTGTATTAGGTTTGAAGAATAATAATCAGTATGTTAGCCAAGCAGAATCCAAGAGTTCCAGCAGGAGAGTCATGGGAAATAAGACTTAAAAAATAGTCTGGATCTAGAGTTTTTAGTTCTAGATGGGAAAATTTGGCTGTTTTGAGAAGAGCAGAAAGACAATGAAATCAGTACTTTAGAAAGATTTGTTTGGCATGACGTGAAATATACTTTGGAGGGAGATAGACTGGAGGCAGAGAGCCAATTAGGAAACAGATATATTCAGCCATTTATGAAATGAGGGATGGTGGCAGCAGGGAGGAAAATTGGGAAGAGATGGCAAATTAGAAATAAGAATCTATAGTACTTAGTGACTAATGAGCTATGGAGGATAAGATGACTATAAGTTTTCAGGTCTGGATAACTATGAAGAGTTACTGGCATTGATGTAGTTCTAAAAGTCACAGGTACCTATCCTAATTCCACCTCCTCTCTCTGCTAAGAGTGGGTCACACAGAGTGTAATCTTTGTTTTCAGCCTAGGTTTTTACAGGCGGTAATAGCAGGGGCGGTAGTTGCAACGATGATGGTGGAGATAGTGGTGGTGACACGAGGCAGTGGCAGAAATAGTGATGATGGTGGCCGTGGTAATACTGAAGGTGGTGGCAGTGGTGGCAGTGATATGGTGGAGGTGATACCTGTGGTGGGGCTTGTGCACACAGTGAAACTGGCAGTGGCTGTAGTAATGGAGTGGCGGTGGCAGCAGCAGTCGTGGTGGCAATGGAATGGTGCTGGTGGGAATTTTGGAGGGGGATGTTGGTGCTCATGATGAGCTAATAGAAGTGATGGTGATGTAGAATAGTGGTAGTGGTGGTGTTGCTGGTAATGGAAAGAGTGAGTAGTGGTTGTGTGACGAGGGTGGTGAAAGTGCAGGTGGCTTGAATGATGGAGGGGCTGGTATGATGGTTCTGATGGCAACTGTGGTGAATGGTTATGGTAGGGACGGTGGTGGTGAGAAAGGTGCTAGTGATAATGGTGCCGATGAGGATGGCTGTGTTAGTGATAGTATAAATAATTGTGGCGGTGATTGTGGTGTGGGTTGTTATAGAGATAGAGGGAGTTAGAACAGTGGGAATAGAGGAATGATCATGAAGCTAATATTCCTGGTGACTGTGGTAGGTGTGGTAGTAGATGGCATGTCTTAGCTATGCAGCTGTAAGTTTAAGTCTTGAATTTACCCTTGTCTACTCATATCACATTTAGGAGAGTAGGAGAAGGCTTAGTTGTCCACATAATTGTGTGACCCTGTCTTACCCTTTAGTCACAGATGATTAGACTAGAAGTAGACATCCACCTCAGAAGACTGTCCTTAGGCTGGTTAAGCTAAGATTTTAAACCATTAGAGTTTAATTATGAGACTAGAATATTGTAGCTATAAGATGTGGATACTTGAATAGAAAAGACTTGTGGAGTCAGAGCCTGAGTCATCACCATGGCAATAAAATGCTCTGTAGTGTTAAGGTTAAGAAAGAGTTCACTAAATAATTTATTTTTAATTAAAAATAAATAAATAACTAAATTTTTAAAAATTAAAAAAAAAGAGTTCACAAGTTATGAGTAAGCCTAAAAGGGCAATGTGCTGACAGAGGCAGGCAATGAAGTAGGGGGCAGAGAGAAGCAGAAATGAGAAGCAAAACAGCAGCCTCCTTCCTAACTGACAAGGTCCAGGCCTCATGGATTCCCAAAGGGATCATCCAAGTCTATCCTGCTTTCAGTGGCCACGAAATTGTCAATTGCATCCTTTCCATGAACTTCTTTATTTGAATTGCTTTGTGTGAGTTTCTATTCCTTGCAATCAAATATCAAGAACTAAGATATTTATGAAATAAACTGCTTATTTTTCATGCTATACACAAACTTCAAGGTCACTAGGCCCTCAGTTCAGTTCAGTTCAGTCACTCAGTCATGTCCGACTCTTTGCAACCCTATGAATCACAGCACGCCAGGCCTCCCTGTCAATCACCAACTCCTGGAGTTTACACAAACTCATGTCCATCGAGTCGGTGATGCCATCCAGCCATCTCATCCTTCGTCGTCCCCTTCTCCTCCTGCCCCCAATCCTTCCCAGCGTCAAGGTCCTTTCCAATGAGTCAACTCTTTGCATGAGGTGGCCAAAATATTGGAGGTTCAGCTTTAACATCATTCCTTCCAATGAACACCCAGAACTGATCTCCTTTAGAATGGACTGGTTGGATCTCCTTGCAGTCCAAGGGACTCTCAAGAGTCTTCTCCAACACCACAGTTCAAAAGCATCAATTCTTTGGCGCTGAGCTTTCTTCACAGTCCAACTCTCACATCCATACATGACCACTGGAAAAACCATAGCCTTGACTAGACGGACCTTTGTTGGCAAACTAATGTCTCTGCTTTTGAATATGCTATCTAGGTTGGTCATAACTTTCCTTCCAAGGAGTCTTTTAATTTCATGGCTGCAATCACCATCTGCAGTGATTTTGGAGCCCCAAAATAAAGTCTGACACTGTTTCCACTGTTTCCCCATCTATTTGCCATGAAGTGATGGGATCAGATGCCATGATCTTTTGTTTTCTGAATGTTGAGCTTTAAGCCAACTTTTTCACTCTCCTCTTTCACTTTCATCAAGAGGGTCTTTAGTTCCTCTTCACTTTCTGCCATAAGGGTGGTGTCATCTGCATATCTGAGATTATTGATATTTCTCCTGGCAATCTTGATTCCAGCTTGTGCTTCTTCCAGTTTCTCATGATGTACTCTGCATAAAGTTAAATAAGCAGGGTACCACTGTTAGATGCTTTTGTGTTTGGACTCAGCTCTTTCCTCAGGAGCTTCTACATTGAAAAGATCATGCACCAGAAAATTATATTTAACATCAGGCCCATTTCACACAGAGTCCAGGCTTTGTTTACTGTAATCTATTACTTACTAGTGCCCCCTCAATATCTCAAAATCAGAGTTCCCTCACCTAGGAACACGCATCCTGCTTCTCTCATGGCAGCAATGTCTCTAGACTCCTATAACCTCTTGAATGCTCTTATTTTTCAGGCTGGCACTCTGTTGACTTACACCTTGACCCTCCTTCTCTGCCTTCTTCCTCCAGATGCCAAACCTGTACTGTCAGTCTGTCTATGGTTTTTACTCACTCAAAAGATCCTGACTCTGGTATCTCTCTCCCAAGGATGGGTGAGCACGACCGACTGATAAGCTACACTTAGAACTGATGCTCTACACTTCTGCCAGGTTGGTGAGAGAGGAGGTCGATCTTTTTCTACTGACTACATGTATCAAGTATTCTACAGCCTGTAAGGTCAGCATGACTGCCTTTATTCTATAGATGACAAACCTGAAACTCAATTAAGGCAATATGCCCAAGTTTATATGAGTGTGGTAAATGAGTGTGGCAAATGAGTGGCAGATGGGGTGTGAACCCAAGTGTGTTTGACTTAAAACATGTTTTCCTTTAAGCTGTGCCAATTTGCCAGAGATGAAATAAAGCCAGTATTAGTTGAGCACTCTGAAAGTACCCTTTAATGACCATTCAACATCCATTCTCCCCTTCCTTCTTCATACCAAAGCCCTGGTTTTGTTTGGTGTGGAAATATGTTCCTCTAAAAGACTAAAGACTCCATAGTCCAGGCTTCTCGAAACAAGGAAGCATAGGCATGTGAAAGCTGGTATGAAAGTCAAAGGTTTGTATGAGGCTTTTAGGAAAGCTACTTAAAGCTTCAAGTTGGGAGGGGAGATTTTCCCCCTTTATTTTTCTTGCTGCTCCAAGTGGAGCTCTATAATCACCTTAGACATAATGAGATCCTAAAGGTGAAATCCACACTCTAGGGTAGTCTGGATCCCTAAAGCCAACAGTGCTGCCATATCAGTTTTGTTTCTGGACTCTTCTGTGAAGGAGATATAAACATCTGTTTTGTTTCAGCTACTTTTATATGTGGTATGATTCAAGCACCTCCTATGTGAAACACTGCTCTGGCACTCAAACCTTTGGTTGCCCCCATTTCAGATGAAGACCCTAGGTTCCAAAAAGCTTAAATAATTAACTGAGGCTCACACAGATAGTTCAGTGATGTGTCTTGACTTTAGAGCATATTGCTCTAATAGAATGAAGTCTAAACTCCTTAACATGAAATATGAAATACCCGTGATATAACCATTGTCTTTTCTCTCATCTTACATTTTGTTTTCGGAGAAGGCAATGGCAACCCACTCCAGTACTCTTGCTTGAAAAATCCCATGGACAGAGGAGCCTGGTGGGCTGCAGTCCATGGGGTTGCTAAGAGTCGGATATGACTGAGCGACTTCACTTTCACTTTTCACTTTCATGCATTGAAGAAGGAAATGGCCATCTACTCCAGTGTTCTTGCCTGGATTTGTTTATGCTTTTGAAAATGCTGTTTCCTCTGCCTAGAGTTATCTGCCCCTAATTTTCCACTGGGAATCTCCTACTCATCCTTTAAAAGTGAAAGTTGAAGTTGCTCAGTCCTATCTGACTCTTAGTAACCCCATGGACTGCAGCCTACCAGGCTCCTCTGTCCATGGGATTTTCCAGGCAAGAATACTGGAGTGGGTTGCTATTTCCTTCTCCAGGGGATCTTCCTGACCCAGGGATCTAACCTGGGTCTCTGGCATTGTAGGCAGACGCTTACTGTCTGAGCTACCAGGGATTACACTCATCCTTTAAGACCCAGTCAAGGTGCTACCTCCTCTGAAGTCTCCTAGGCAGCTGTCTCATGACATAGGTCTTCCTTCTTCTGTGTCCCTGCTGCTCCACGCTGTGCCTTATTAAGACACCATGTGCACACAGCATGGTAATTGTCTACATGCCTGTCTTCCTTCTAAAATGTCAGCTGCTTTAGAGGTCATTCTGTTCTACCTCTATATCCTCAGTGTTTGTTCACTGCCTAGCACATAAGAAGAAAATTTTTATTGAATGACTGACTGCCCAGATGAATAAAAGTAGGCATCAAATTGCATGGTACCTTTTAGTAAACTTCAAGTGCCAGACATCACATAATGAGACTTGTCTCCTCATATGTCTCCTAGGCCACCTGGGAGGCATGGGGAGCATGTCATTGCGGGGCTGCTATTGGTAGGCACTCACAAGAGCTCATGTTTCCATGGGGGCTCTTCAGTTCACTCTACTTTCATTCCATAGCCTCTGTGTCTAAAGATGATTGTAACTTATTTCCAATTCAAAACGTGGTTTTGTTAGGGAATGTGACTGAAAAGATCATAAAGATAGATCTGATTCTTGTTTGAATCCTTTCAAGAAATTAAATCAGTTCTGACACAGCATTTTTTTTCAAGATTTTGAAAACTTCGAATCTATTTTAAACTAGATTGTGATCGACAAACCCACTGGAACATTAGCAAACAGTTAAATACTAATTAGCCAAGTCCCTGCTAATCTCCCAGCTGTCAAAGGCATAGATAGAAACAAAAGCTTCTATTAAACCTGAGTTGGTCCCTGAGGAGGAAGAGGTCAGAGGGGAGTGTTCAGTCAACTGTGAGATTATGTGAACCAAGTCTTAAGTGATAATCATAAAAAAAATGCAAATATCCCTTTGCTTATTTAAAAAGACATTATATTGACATGAAAACTCTCCTTTTGTCATTTTCTCCATCATTTAACTGTCACCCATTATTTTTAGGATGAAGTTCAAAACCTTTTCCCTGACTTTCTACCACTACATACCATTTCCAGTTGTATTTGTCACTTCCTCCTCCTCTTCTTGGACCTTCTGATCAAGGCTATGAGCCCTTAGATACAGAAAGTTGGGGGAAAGAGAACTGCAAGATACAAGGTGGATGGAGAGCCTAGATTGTGAATGGTGGTAGTGGTGGCAGGAGGGGGAGTGAATATTGAGAACGGATGGTGAGGAAAGCTGCTTCTTGAAGACCCAAAATGGACTGCACAGAAAGACTTCAAATCTACTACTATGGGCTAGTTCTCTGTGTTTACACTTCAACGCCCTCCAACATTTCTCCTAATTGTTTTTCAGAATTCACGCAAGGGTAACCCAGTATTGTAGTGCAAGTCCTTCATTCAAGTGAATTCACACTAAAAACCTATCTATCCTCCATCCCATTGCAATAAGAGACTTTTCTTTTACTCCCTGGTATACAGGTGAATTTTCAGGTGGAGTGGAGAAAGCAGTGTCCGTTTTATATAAATCTTTACAAAACTCTCACAGGCATTTAAAATTCCCCAAAGGTTAAGAAACATCCATTTAGAAGAGACTAATATGATTGATTAAAATAGAGCTTCTTAAAGTATGGCTTGTGGACTACTTATATTAGGATCAACTAGAGAGCTGTTTTTAATATAAATCCTTAGACCTTGACTCAGAACTCTTGAATTGGAAAATCTGGGGTGGGCGCCTGAGAAACTACATTTAAAAATCCTCCCAGAAGATGTACTTTATCAGATGAGAACAACTGACTTTAAATGGATCTAGGTTCGTGTTTATTGGTACCTTATAATTATGCATATTCCTAAATACTCAAAGTTGAAAAGTTAACGCCTTGAGTGTGCCTGAAGGATAATTATATCATCAGAATTAATCATGATTTGTCCTCCTTCCTTCAGTTTTTGCATGTTTTTTTTTCTCTCGTCTTACACTGGCTATATTGTAGAACAGGAGTTGGCAAATTTTGGTCCACAGCCCTAATCCGGCCACCATCTATTTTTGTATGACTCATGAACGGTTTTTACATTTCTAAATGGTTGACCCATAAGTATCTACATAATATCCTCTACGTTGCCTCTTGGCAGCCAAAGTCTAAAATATTTCCCAGCTAGCTCTTTACTGAGAATGTTTGATGACCCACCAACAAAGAAGAGAGCTCCTGTTCTTCGTATCGCTGATTGTCAGCTTTGGGGATTGTCAGAATTTTTTTTAGCATCTAATTATTTTTTATACATCTAATAGGTGTATAGAAGTGTCTCGTGGTTCTAATTTGCATGTTTCTAATGGCTAATGATGTTTAGTATCTTAATGTGTTTATTTGCCATCCGGATATCTTCTTTGCTGAAATGTCTGTTCAAATCTTTGAACCTTTATGAAAAACTGAATTCTTTCCTTATTGTTGAGTTTTAAGAGTTCTTTATATATTCTGGATACAAGTCCTTTGTCAGAAATACAGTTTGCAAATATTTAATTCTGTTGAGTGTTTTATGCAGAATAAAAATTTTAAATTTTAATTAAGTCCAGTGTATCATTAAAAATATTTTCCCCTATGTCATGCTGTTGGTATTATATGCAAGAACTCTTTGTTTAACCCAAAGTCACAAAATTTTTCTCCTGTTTTCTTCTGAAAGTTTTGTGGTTTTACAAAATTTTACTTTTAGAGTTATAAGTGGTTGTTACTGTTATAAGATGTGAAGTAAAGTTTGAGTTTCTTTCTTTTCTTTTCTTTTTGCATATGGGTATTCAGTTGTTTCAACACCATTTTTAGAAAGACTATTAGTTAGACTATTAGGCTATTTTAGACTATTAGCGCTCAGCTCTCTTTATAGTCCAACTCTCTATCAAAAATAAGTTAGCCACATTTATGTAGGTCTCTTTCTGTTTGAATCCTCCAACTTTACTCTTCAAACATTACTTTGATTATTCTAGCTCATTTACTTTTCCATATAAATTTTAGAGTCAGTCTATCTATATATTAAAAAATTCTATGGGATTTTGATTGCAATTGAGTTAAATCTAAAGATCAATTTGGGAAAATTTTAATTTTTAATTTTAATTAAAATTAAATTTTAATTTAAGATTTAATACATCTTAACTTTGTTGAGTGTTTGAATTCATGGATAGAGAAAGTATCTTCATTTACTTAGGTCTTTGATATTTCATCAAATTTTGTGTTTTGAAGATACAGATACTAAACCTGGTTTTGGTTGGGTTTTTTCCATTTGTTTTGATTTTATGCCTAAGTTTTCTCTTTTTTCAAGCTATCTAAATAGTACTTAATTTTTTTTTCAGTTTCTAATTGTTGATTGCTAATAAATAGCAATACAATTGGTTTTTGTGTGTTGACCTTGTATCCTGTGATCTTGCCAAACACACTTGCAAGTTCTAGGATTTTTTGTTGTTGAATTTTATCAAATGCTTTTTCTGCAGCAGCTGATATATGATCATCTGGGCTTTTTTTTCCTTTAGTCAATTAATATGGTAGATTATATTGGTTTATTTTTAAATGCTGAAACTGCCTAGTGTTTCTGCAGTAAAAACCTTTTCTTTGGTGATGTATTGTTTCTTTTACTGATTGCTGGAATTGATTTGATGATGTTTTCTTAAGCATTTTAATCTCATTTATAAGGATTTATGTCCTTAGTTTTCTTTTCTTGTGCTATTTTTGTCTTGTTTGGTATCAGGTTAATGCTGCTGTATGATATGACTTGGAAAATGTTTTCCTTTCTTCTATCTTCTGGAAGATATTGTGTCGAATTTCTGCTATTATTTCTTTATATTTGTTAGAATACACCAATGAAACCATGTGGAATGAAAATTTTCTTTTTGGGGTGTTTAAACTAAATTTTGCACTTCTTCAAGAGACATAGACTAGTAAGATTCTGTTACTTTGTGGATGAATTTCAGTAGTTTGTGACTTTCAAGGAATTGGACCATTTCATCTAAGCTGTTAAACTTTTATCCATAGGGTTGTTTAATATTTCTATATTATTCTTTTACTGTCTATGGGGTCTGTATTGATATTCTCTTTTTCATTTTTGATGTTAGTAATTATTGTCTTCTTTACTTTTTCCTTCTGTCAATCTGTTCATAGTTTTACCTTTATAGTTATTGTTACAAAGAATCAGCTTTTAATTTCTTTAATGTTCTTTGTTGCTTTTCTTTCAGTTTTAGTGATTTCTGCTCTTATGTTTATTGTGTTTCCTTTCTTCTACTTGGACATCTGTATTTTAATTGTTATACTATCACAGCTTAACACTTAACCACTTAATTTTGTTTCAACTCAAATGATTATAGTATGTTTTCAACCAGTTATTTTAAAAGAAAATAATACATATGTCCTATGACTTTTTAAGATGTGCCCCCTTGAAAATTTTTCTCTGTTGGTCATACATGAAAGCCAACCTAAAATTCTTAGGTTGCAACATTTTCCCTTTAGAAACCTATAGATGTGGCTTCGCTGTCATCTAGAATTAGATTGTAGAAGTATCTGAAGCTACCCTTATTTGTGTTCTGTCTTAAGAAACAGATTTTCCCTTCTGCTAATGACATTTTAAATTTATTCTTGTAGTTTAAATTTTTCTGAGAAGTGGGCCAATTTCCAATAGTTTTACCTAGTGTTTGATCTCCAGGTCTTTATTCAGCTTAGAAAAGTTATTAGATGATATAACAAGTTATTAAATGACTATTGCTTTATATAACTTTTTTTGTTAAATAATAATTCTGGTCTCTTCATAGTAAATACTATTTGTTATTCAAATAGTGATTTACCATTCCTTATTCTATATTTCTATTGACTTTCAAGTTTTGGTTTTTTTTTAAATTATTTCTTTGCAGTCTGTAATACCTTTTTATTTTGTTACCTCTTGTCTCATCTTATTCTCTTGAATTTAGATTTTTTAAAATAGATTTGCTTCTGTTTATTAAGATTATTTCCTGTTGTTCTCTTTTGTACATGCCAGTTAGTTTTCTGAAATTTTATTCTGAATCTTACATTGGACGTTTCCTAGGTTTATGCTTTTGTTCTGAATCTTTATTACAGTATTATTTTCCCTCAGTTTTGCAGTACTTTTCTTTTCTTACCCAGTCACTGTCTAGAACAGGGCCTGGCATACAGTAGAGGTTCAGTGGACATTTGTGTAATGAATTAATTGTGAGGAAGGTGAAATCTTTCTAGACATTAGGTATGTGAATTAACGTTGGGCCTGCTCTTACTGGCTTATGTAATGGTCTAATGTCTCTTTTCAGATCTACAACTGCAGGCTAGTTGGTGTGCATAGTTTCCAATCTAACTCCTAGCTTACTACTACTATGTCTTTTTTTCATTCAGATGCTATCTTCCCCTATGTCTGATGTCCACCTATAGTAATGACGGAATGCATGAGCAAGCATCATTTCCATGTCTACCAATGTTCATCTGCACATATCTATATCTATAATAGTTTCTCATGGTGGTTACCTATCCCCTGTACAATGCTCAAATGAAAGCTTCCTATTTGTATTTCTACCCAACTGATATCTGGCTTTTGCTCTTTGGCCATACGGAGATGTGAAACAGAGCAGAGAGATTTGTAGGCAGATGTATTCAGTCATTGAAGGAAAGACTTATGACCAATTTTCTGGGTGGTACAGAGAGACTCAGAAGTCTCTGAAATCAGTGGTGGTATAAAATGCAGTATCATTTTACATTTCATCACTTTTTTGGTATTCTTATTTAATTCATTGAGAAGTTGGACACTATTAAATACAGAGCTACTAGCCAAGACCATTTTGAGCTAGAACTTCATTTCTAGCCTACTTTAAAAATGTTAGAATTTATTTTAAAATTTGGCCAGAATCTAGGGCAATTATTTTGAATGAAGACACATTGCTGTTAGTTTCTTATCATATTCACCTCCTCCTACACACTCTTATACATAAATATGCCAAAACTAAATACTCACACTGTGCACTCACTACAGTCAGTTGATAAAGAATTTTGAAACAATTCATAAATATTTATTAGAGTAAAATAACAGCAACTGTTGCCAAAAATAGCATCCCATTTAAGTATATTCATAGCAGATGAACTCAAGAATCACTGTGCTGATTCATTTTTTCATTTTATTCTAATGCTGACATGTTATTCCCTCCCAAATCACTTCAGAGCTATCAACTCCTCTCCCTCATGAACTCCCAGTCCAATTAGCAAACCCTTATGTATCTTATTACACTATCTTTCACAGTGTCTACTGATTTCAAGTCCAGCACAGTCTATTTCTAGTCTGGTTCTTCCCATAGGAATTTTTTGCAATTCTTAAATGTCAAAAAATTTATTTGCAAAATAAAAGCAGATAAACAAGTAGTAGAAAAATGTGTTACTTTCTTCCCAAGAAAGATTACTGCAAAATGTCAGAAAAACTAGGACTTTTGATTTATCATCTACAATAATCCCATTTTACACATTGACTTTAACCAATCCCAAACTTTTTCCCTTCATAACTGAGAAAAAATAGTTGGGGAAACTCCATAAGGTACAGAAACAAAGGCAGAGAAATGCTCAGTTAAAAAAAAGAAAACAGGAAGCCATAGGCTATATACGCATACACACACACAAACATATTTTCATTTAAAATGTTTTAGCAGGCAGCTTACTGATCAATTCTCCTCACCTTCTTTTGACCCTTTTTTAAAACAGTTAACATGGTCTAAATCATTGCATTTACTGTTTTTAGATCTGATGTTTTTCTTTGTTTGAACAATGGCTGTAATCATGTTTTCTCAGGTCTCTTAGAAGTTATACTAATAAGAAGTAGCAGACAGTCCTCTCCCATGCATTCGAAAAGCAGATTTCTCATGTGGCAAGACAAAAAAGGAAAAAATATCATTTAACATAAAATGAGGCCCTATATCTGAGACCCTGTGAGGTCATGTCTGTACAGCAGATTTGACTCCTGCTTAAGTTTTTCTTATGGAGGCAGGAGTGATTTGGTGATGACATAAAGGGGCCCTGATAGGGGACTGTCAACTTTTTCTTAAGTGACAAGAGTAGTTCAGAAAAACAAAAAATTATCCAATCAACTCCGCCCTGGTTTTCCCAGGGCAAAATTTGAGAAGCTTGTCTAAATCACCTCCAATTGCCTCCTTTGAAAATAGGTGTTGATGTGAAAAATTAGGACTCTCTGGTTCTTACCACAAGCACTGCCTTTCTCTTCTCACTGGCAAAAGTATGAATACAAAGGTGGCTCAAAGTGCTTCTTGAAGGTTTATTTCCAAGCTAAACCCAGGTACAATTGTGCTCTCAGTACCATCAACTGGGTCATCAAATATGTGTCAGAAAATATACACAAGTATGTGTATGTTTGGGGGTGGGGAAAGATTAATTTCAAACTTGACAGAAGAATTTGTCAGGAGAATATCTGTTTTTGTTCTGTGCAATGCTTTAATGAACCATCTTGTAAAAAGACCCCATAGAGCATGGTGTGAGGTCCAAGTTAGGCAGAGAGAAACAAGCTATTCTGCCTCCCAAGTTGGGCTTCCAAAGAGATCTCCAGAAGGAGAATAGCTGGTCCCAGAATAGGGAATGGGGGCGAGCAAAGTATCATAAGAGGCTGGAGAGAGGCAGCCTGGGAAAGTAGCTGGTGGTTAACAGCCAAAGAGAAAAGACAGTCACACAGACATTCCCAATGGTAGGTATGATGGAGATACTTTTAATAATTGAATTGTTTAATATCTACTCTTAAGTTCTTTGTATAACATAGTTGATTTGGTCTTAGTCTTGTGCAAACCCTGTATTAACCAGTTCTGAGCTATTCATGATTCCTGCAAGATTAGTACAAGGAAAAATACAAGATTAGGTTCCTGTGAGCCTCTGGTCAAACATTTTCATCACTGTCAGTATATAAACTTGTCTC
Source organism: Aepyceros melampus (assembly GCA_006408695.1). Taxonomy (NCBI): domain Eukaryota; kingdom Metazoa; phylum Chordata; class Mammalia; order Artiodactyla; family Bovidae; genus Aepyceros; species Aepyceros melampus. The sequence goes on from SJXQ01009032.1 coordinate 364,187, forward strand.
ATGTGTGTTTCTATTTAAAGACATCTTTTAATATATTGTTGCTTCATTAACATGGAACTCACGATCAGTGGCACTATAAATTGTGATTGAAAGTCATTTATCTATACACATATTGTCTCTATAAGGCACATTGTAGTCTCCTGCACTTAGGAACACTAGACAACAATTCAACACTATGCATGGGGGGCATTTTAAACAGTGAAACCATGAGCAGAAAAGCACAAAAATGTGGGGGAAATGGCACTAAATGGACTGCAAAGAGAACTCTCATTTACAGTATGAGCTGAAACAAGAAGGCAGAGCATTCAGCCAAGACTGTGCATGTTGAGTAACTTAAATACTTTTCCACTCTGCTCATGTTCATGAATAACCACTGTGAGTATTGATTTTGGATTACAAAATATTTTCACCAAGTAAGTGAACTCATAGTTGTGGAATCCTCAAATGGTGGGGACTGACTTTATTTTGATATAATCTTTCCTCATGGTGACTCCCAAAATGTTTGTAAATGCTTGCTTTACATTGCTTTACAATGCTTCCCATTGTGTTCATTTAGGAGAAATCAAGGAATTAAGGTGATGTCCCATCACTGGGTTGATGTATGTCAGAGTTCCTGATACCTAGTTAATACTAATTATTGTTGTCATTTTTCTTAGTATTTCATGAAGTGGGATATAAGATAGCAATCCTCTTTTTCATATATACCTTATAATGCATACTTCCTTTTCATGATTATTCTTACTATTTTAAAAGTTTCAGCTATGTAAAGGGGGAATATGTGTGCATCTGTGTAGGAGAGCAGCATGCAAAGTAACCTGCTCCGTGTAAGCTCTGTAAGGAGGGTTTTAGCTCCAGAATCCTTGTTTTTATTTGCCCCTACTCCTTGCTCCTAAATTCATTCTCTGTCACCAACAGTGCAATTGTGATGAGGACATCATATGATGAGTCACTTCCCTTAAGAGACTACTGTCAAGAAAAGAAACTTATACAGGGATCCCTTGCTTTTTGAAAGTTCAATTTATGCCACTTTGCTTTTATGAAAGACCTTCATCAGTACCTATTTTTGCTATTCGAAAGGAATTTTCCCTTTTATGAAGAAAAGTGCTTCTTTGCTTTATGTCATTTCTGCTTTACGAAAGATTTCTTAGGAATGCTCTCCTTTCGGATAGTGGGGGAAATATGTATTTATTATTTGCATCTTAGTAAATACTCTTCATCTACTATTCCATTTAGTAACCTAGTTTTCCCTTCTTCCTCTCCACTCCCCTCTTTCCTTCCTTCTTTTTCCTGGAGGTAATCAATGCTAAAAGGAGTGCAAGGCTTAATCAAAACACTCATGGCTTCAAGAGAGGGCTGTCCCTCTTACAGTTTCCTTTGGCAGCCTTTTGTTAGGACAAGGAGCTTGTGGCCAACTTCTAGTCTCAGTCAGAAATTCTGGCAGCTGAGATCCCTAGCACATATAAATCCCCAAATTCGAAAGTTTTGTCCAACAAGCTTCCTCTGGATTGCCAAACAGATTGCCAATGTCAGAACCATCTCCAAATATGCTATTAAATCCTCTAAAGTAATTCTCTGTCACCAGCTTTGCAGTTGTGATCAGTTCAGTTCAGTTCAGTCACTCAGTCATGTTTGACTCTTTGAGACCCCCATGGACTACAGCAGGCCAGGCACGTCCATCACCAACTCCCAGAGATTGCTCAGACTCATGTCCATCATGTCGGTGATGCCATCCAAGCTTCTCATCCTCTGCTGTCCCTTCTCCTCCTGCCTTCAATCTTTCCTAGCATCAGGGTCTTTTCCAATGAGTCAGTTCTTCACATCAGGTGGCCAAAGTATTAGAGTTTCAGCTTCAGCATCAGTCCTTCCAATGAATATTCAGGACTGATTTCCTTTAGGACTGACTGGTTTGATTTGTTTTGAGGAGAGCCAATCTCCATTTCCGTATCAGCTTTCTCATCAATACAGTGGGGGAAACAAACAAACAAACATCCTGGGCTGGAGGTCAGGCCTTGTGGACTTGTCCCAAGGTTTTGCCACTACCAAGATGGGTGACCTTAGACAGGTTCCATCACCAACCTTAGGTTGAAGCTTTATTCTCTATAAATTAAATAGACAGAACTAAGGTAAACTTTAATGTAGGACTGACAAATTTAAGAGGGGAAAAAAGTGTATATGTGTTAAATTCTAATTAAACTTGAATTTCAGAGAAACAACAAATAATTTTCTGCATAAATATATCACATTAGGTATTTGAAACATGCTTCACTTAAAAGGGCTTCCCTGGTGGCTCAGATGGTAAAGAATCTGCCTGCAATGCAGGAAATATGGGTTTGATCCCTGGTTTGGAAAGATCCCCTGGAGAAGGGAATGGCTACCCACTACAGTATTCTTGCCTGGAGAATTCCATGGACAGAGGAGCTTGGCTGCTGCAGTCATAGGGTTGCAAAGAGTCAGACATGACTATGTCTCTGTGTAGCTGTAATCTCTTGGCACATGATGCTAGGTGTCTATGAGGCTTTGGGGCCTGTGGTATCTGCCTGATACTCAGTGTGAATGACCTTCAGAGAATAACAATTACTGTTCTACCTTCATATCCAAACATTGTCCCTATTCCTCTTTTAGCTAATTCTAACTCAAAGCAATATAGAGAAGAGGCTCATGGACAACAGTTCCTGCTTCACCAACCTGAGGCAGTACAGTCATATTCAGGAAATCCAGAGGAATCTATTGAAAAGTTATTTGAATTAGTAACAGAATTTGGCAGGTAACAGGGAGATAAAATAATGGCTTACCTATATAATAGTGATAATGAGTTGGAAGATATAGTAGGAAAAATCCCATTTGGTAACTGAAAACTTAAATACTTAGGGATAACATCAGCAAGAACTGAGCGGTGTCTGTCTATGTGTTACATACTTCACAGCTTCACTGAGGAACATAAAAGCAAATCTGAGTAAATGGAAATGTGAACCATGTTTTCTTGTGGAAACTTGATATTGTAAAGATGTCGATTATTTAATTTGTACATGTGGTACAATTCCAATAAAATTCCAATAGCATTATTTTTTTAAACTTTTTACTTTTAAAGGGATACTTTTTTTAATTTTTATTTTTACTTTATTTTACTTTACATTACTGTATTGGTTTTGCCATACATTGACATGAATCCATCTCGGGTGTACATGAGTTCCCAATCCTGAACCCCCCTCGCACCTCCCACCCCATATCAACTCTCTGGATCATCCCCGTGCACCAGTCCCAAGCATCCTGTATCCTGTATCGAATATAGACTTGTGATTCCTTTCTTACATGATAGTATACATGTTTCAGTGCCTTTCTCCCAAATCCTCCCACCTTCTCCCTCTCCCTCAGAGTCCAAAAGTCCGTTCTATTTATCTGCGTCTCTTTTGCTGTCTCGCATACAGGGTTATCACTACCATGTTTCTAAATTCCATAATATGTGTAAGTATACTGTATTAGTGTTTTTCTTTCTGGCTTACTTCACTCTGTATAATCGGCTCCAGTTTCATCCATCTCATTAGAACTGATTCAAATGTATTCTTTTTAATGGCTGAGTAATACTCCATTGTGTATATGTACCACAGCTTTCTTATCCATTCATCTGCTGATGGACATCTAGGTTGCTTCCATGTCCTGGCTATTATAAACAGTGCTGTGATGAACATTGGGGTACATGTGTCTCTTTCAATTCTGGTTTCCTCGGTGCATATGCCCAATAGCATTATTTTTGAGAACACATGAAATTATTTTAGAAGTCATCTGAAAGAGTAAACGAGACTAACAAAGAAAATTTAGAAAAAGAAGAATAATGAAGGAGGACTTGCCTTACCAGATGTGAAGACATGTTTCAAAGTTATGATAAGTAAAACCATACAAGATTGACACCTAAAGAGATAGACATACCAGTCACTGGAATGAAATACCGAGATTTGATAAAAATGATATTTCAAACCACTAGGTAAAGAATAGACTATTTCATATGCCCAATAGCATTATTTTTGAGAACACATGAAATTATTTTAGAAGTCATCTGAAAGAGTAAACGAGACTAACAAAGAAAATTTAGAAAAAGAAGAATAATGAAGGAGGACTTGCCTTACCAGATGTGAAGACATGTTTCAAAGTTATGATAAGTAAAACCATACAAGATTGACACCTAAAGAGATAGACATACCAGTCACTGGAATGAAATACCGAGATTTGATAAAAATGATATTTCAAACCACTAGGTAAAGAATAGACTATTTAATAAATGATATTGGGGCAAATAGTTAACCAGTTAGAAAAAAATGAAGCTGGGTTATCAGAGACTCAACACACAGCAAAAGCCTCATCTGAGCAGCCCCTGCCTTCCCACCCCCAACTGGCACCCTCCATCTGGTGTTTGTGGTTCTTCCCAGCTCCCTTCTGCCATGTATCTCCTGCCACAGTCCACTGCTCAGCGTGACTCTCCTCCTCACACACCTTCCGCTTGTCTCCATGCCTACATAATACAATCTAAGCTCCATAAGCTGGCATTCAAGATGCCTCGCTCTGGCCCCTCTGCCTCCCCCCCGCCCTCAGGTATCTTCACTACCACTCTCAGTGCAGCCCCTCCAGCCTGCTTCCTGCTGTTACCCTCTCTCAGTGGGGCTGTCCTGTTGTTTTGTTCTTCCTATTGATTTCTCCTCAGCTGTTCTGCCTGGTCAAAACCATCCCACCATTTGGTTCTGCTCAGATTATACTTTATCTGAGAGACTTTTTTAACAATCTTCCTGCCATTACAGTATGTTCACTCCTTTATTGTAGCACATGCCTGATACTACAGTTCTTTGTACAAGAGCTGTGTCTTTTCATCCACGGTGTTATTTTCCACAGTGCAAGGAACTCGGTTTGCATTTGATTAACTGAATTCACCCTGCTGCATAGGCTGCATAGGAATTGACACTTTTCAAAGGACTTGAGTGTACAAGTGCTCTCACCACTGAAAATAGTCTAAGTATTGTATTTTTAATGGAAAATCCTTTATTTATATAGTGTTCTACCATTTATTTATAAATGTCTTTCACATAATGAGAACCAGTCTGAGTAAATATTTGCATTTTCCTGGAGAAACTGATTTATCTAATGTTACATGGATAGTTAGAGGGCAGAGTTGGGGTGTAAAATCTGATTTCTTCCTTTCGAGGGCTGTGCCTTGTTGACCTCAGTGGTTCCACTGGGAAAGAACCTCAAGGTCTTATGTTATGAGAGGGCATCACTCTAATATCCGCTGTCTTCCTACAGGGTTGCAGAAATTATGATTGCAGGTTTGTTTAAAGTCTGAATAGAATGGAGCTTCTTTTGTGATTAATTCATCAGGCATATCAGTGTTGCCAGTTCATGGATGTCCCACCTGACCACCAGACTTTTGTCCCCTAGTCTGTGGAGTGACTGCTATGTTTTCTCCTTTCTTAAGTGCGGGAGGGCCTCACTGCTTCACGGCTGACATGGCGGGCTTGCCCAGCCTCCTTCACGGAGGTCATTGGACCCTGTATATTTTCCTACAAATGTCTCTGGCATTTGAGAAGCGAGTGAGCCCCACAGCGCCTGCTTGTTCACAGAGGGCCTTATCAGTTGTTGATGAGACCCTGTCTAGGCTCACAGACAGGCAGTTTCCTCCAGCCCCAGAGCCTGAGCCCGCTGTGGAGCCAGAAGAAGGTGATAAGCCTCCGAGAAGATTTTTTAGGAGCCTTGCCTATCTTTCACACCAAGTCGCCAGGGTACATTTTCCATGGTCGCCATTTACAGATAGGGTGGCTGCTCTGGATAAGGCAGGGGCGGCCGTGGGGGGCGGGGATGGGGAACAGTGAAGGGGGCAAATGGTTTCTCCAATTAGCCACCCTCGGGTCTCCCTCAGGACCCTGTAAGATTTGTCTCAGACAACTTTTTTTTTCTTTTTCATTGTAAAAATTCCTCCATAGCCAGCTAAGCAAACCTCTGAGGCTGGCTCCAAAGCAATCCAATAGGGTAGACCCAGATCATGATGGTAAAAGTTGAATTTGTTGGGCCTTAACTGTGGGGAATGGTCCTTCTGCAGCTGCTAGACAGGAGGGCTGTGGCCATAGGGGAAGCAGGACTGCCACAGAAAAGCCTGATACAAAGCCCAGTGTCTTAGAACAGTCAGGTTACAGGCAATACATTATAGAATCTACACAAATCAACCCCTTGAGGACTCCCTCTAGTCCCTCCTTGCCAAGTGTTTGGGCAAGGCGGCCAGAGGAAAGCACAGGGAATAGCCTGGGCTTGACTGAAAAGCAAGGCCTGTTCATTTTCTTGGGATCCAGAAGATCTGTCTTCTCTTTGGAGTCTTTCTAAGAGCTATAAATGAGTGATGCCAAGGGTGTACTGCTGATTTTCAGCATTCGCAAAAAGTTAAATGAGGGCTTCTTACCATGTTTAGAAAATACATCTTGTTTTCTTGTTTGGACAAGTAAATGTGTTCTAGCCTCTACAAAGAGCATGTAAGTACAATCCATTTTTTAAAATGGAGTGTTTCAAGTTACTTAAGTGCCTATCCATTGCATTGTCGCATTTAATTGTTAATAACACTATTTTCCAATGAAGAACTGAGGTTCAGGGAGTTAAACCACATGTCCAGAGTCACACAGCTAGCAGAGGCAGAGAGGGATTCCTTTGAGTTACTTCTTCCTTCCATTTCTTGCTGCTTACTGTTTGTTAATGATTAGTTTTGTTTTGGTCATTCCTCCCAAGAGGAAACAAGGTGAAGTGTGGCCTTCTAGGGTCAACGGGGGAAATAAAGCCTGAGGGTTGGAGATGATGCAAAAGCATGTGTGTTGGCTGATGTGGAGGGAGCAGGTAGGCGGCTGTCATAGGAGGTGGGCCACTCTGAAGTAGAGTTATTTTATAGGATGCCACCCAAAGACTGCTTACTCCTTTTCTTGATTTGTTTTCCCAGTGATAACATGAAGACCATTACCACTGCTTCGAAATACACCTTGTTAAGTTTCCCCCCTGTCAACTTCACATCATAATCACAAAAATTTTGTCTCAGCTATCATGAGTGGGGCAGGCAGTTTTGGTCAAGCCTCCTGTTCTTGGGTAAGATGATGCCTATACTGACTGCAGTACAGTGATGGCCACATAGAAAATGGACAAGTGGTAGCCATAGTTGTCATTATGGTCATTATTGTTTCCAGTAAGCAGCAATGAGCATGAGAATGGACTGGGTCCTTTACTGCAAAGAGAAATGCGTAAACACAGTACAAATGGAAAATACAAATGATACAACTTCATTTAAGGCTCCCAAACAGTCCCAGAGGAAAAAGCGCTAGTAGCCTGTGGGACCACTTTGTAAGTAGGCTTGCAAGGTAGCAGTCCTATTCCTCCATGACTAAAGCTTGGACACTCTTCTTTCTGGTTTCTGTTTATTCTAAGAAACCTGAGCCTTGGGGAGAAAGACAGGTGGAAATGCCTTTCTGATCCCCTGGGAAGAAGGAACTAATTAGTAGTCTGCAGAAGAGATCCCCAAGCCTAATATTGACCTTCCTGTCCCGCTTCCTTTATTTTGCAACTTGATAACTCAAGGCAGCCACAATGAAGACCACCAACTACTCACCCTCTAGGTAAAATTCCTCACTGGAACTTGGATTTCGAGTTTACTTTGAAGAAATGATGTGGGTACCAGCAGCCACAGCTCACAGTGTTAGCACTGTTGGCCACTGGATGCTGCCCAGTCCCAAGTAGCTCTCTTTTAAACTCAGCCTGAAATGGTCACAATACTTCTTAGTGACCCCAACGGTCTTTCTACCTTTTGAATTCTGGGGACAGACTCTGTCACTGAAGGTGCTCCAAGAATCATTTCATAGCATCCGTGGTTTACTTTTCAATACAGCGCTGGGAGAATGATTAGAAACTTTGGTATTCCAGATTTATTTGGAAAAATAAGACGAGGATAGGCTGGGTGGTAAGCACATGTATGTCTACTTTATTGATGATGAAATAGAAGACAGAAGGTTACACTAACTCTGAGAATTTAAATCCTGAAACGTTCCTGGATCCCAGAGAGCAAAATGCCTGGGTTTGCTGGTTGTACATTTAACACAGCTTGACTTACTAGTAGGAGGGGCTGTATTTTCCAACTTTGTGCTCTAATCTGGGAAGTATGCCTCAAGGGGACTCTAAGGAGCTGGTTTTAGTATCCCTAAGGCCCAAAGTCTGTGACTCAATACCCTCTCCTGACCACTAACACTGCCACGTGGATGTCACACCTCTCTTACTTACGGTGCAACTTTACCCCAGAGATCTCTGTCTCACCAAGAAGGAATGTGTGAATTGCCCCCTGGGGACTCCCCATTACTTGAGTTACTGCATGTCTCAGCATTTATGAGTCTTCCTTCTCACATATTTTTACTGGTAAAATGAAGAAAGAAATTTTCCATTCGAAAAATAAATACAATATGTAATTTTATTTTTTTAAACAAAAGGCATAATTTGTTCCTTCTCTACAGTAAAGTCTCTTTTATCCATCATCTAATCAACTAGAAATTCAGTAGCCCAAGTTTGAAAAAAAAAATCAGTTGTCTTAATAAAATGAGGACAAATAATAAACACTGCTCCACTAGGAAAAAATGTGAAAGCAGTTTTCAGAGAATACAATAGTGGAGCCAGTATGTTTTTCACTTAATACCCAAATCAGTGTTTCTTAAAGCATGTGCACTGGGATAACCAGGTATCAGAGACCCCAGGAGGAAGGACCCCACTTCCCTGAACCTTGGAAACTCTGAAAACCACTGCCTGCCACTCCCACATCTGCTGTACCAAGATCTTGAGGGATGGTTCATAATTCTCAAAGTTCTTTCCAAATAATTCAGTCTCATTTGATTGGCAAATGTAGCTTTGCTGCCGCCGCTGCTGCTAACTCACTTCAGTTGTGTCTGACTCTGTGCTACCCCATAGACGGCAGCCCACCAGGCTCCTCTGTCCCTGGGATTCTCCAGGCAAAAATACTGGAGTGGGTTGCCATTTCCTTCTCCAAAATGTAGCTTTATTGCCCTTTAATTCTTTGAGAATTAATTGGCTCTTTGGTGCATCTGACATAACTCAGCAGCTATTGGCATAACTAGTGAGTCACAGAGCTCTACTATTTTCTCTGGAAAAGTTTGGGGTGTTTTGCATGTGTAAAAAGGAAGGTGATTTATTTTTTCCTTTTCCAAATTTGCTGAGTTACTTTCAGTGAGTGTCAAAGATGGCCTTCATTTTATTTACTAGTCAGTTTTAGGCTATTTAGACTTTTCCTTTCTCCTACTGAAGTGACTTCAGAATTTAAAGTAAATATTTACTTTAAAAATCTGTGTCCTGAGCAACCCAAATGTCCACTGATAGATGAATGAATAAGTAAAATGTGGTATTTAAATGCAATGGAATATTATTTGATTATTAAAAGCAGATTCTGACACATGCTACATGTATGAAACTTGAGCCCATTATGCTAAGTGAAATAAACTAGACAGAAAAAGACAATATATTATACAGTGTCATTTGTGAGATACCTAGAGCAGTCAAATCAAATCCATAGAAACAGACAGTATAATGCTGATTGCTAGGGGCCGAGGGAAGGAGGGAGTGAAGAATTATTACTTTATGGGTGTAGGGTTTCAGTTTCACAAGATGAAAAGAGTTCTGGAGATGGATGGGGATGATGGTTGCACAATAATGTGGAAGTATTTAATGCCACTAAACTGGCAAAAAAAGAGACATGGTTAAAAATATTAAATTTTATGTTATATATATATATATATATGTTACCACAAGTTAAATATTTTCATGTCTTGCGGATATTGCCATCCCTTGGCCATGATTTGGGGGGGTTTGGATGGAAAATGAAGATGCAGCTGTCTCTCCAGAGCACTTGGGGACAGCTCTGAAGCTTTCAATTCTGTCAAGCAGATGCCAGAGTTCAGTTGCCTGCAGTCAGGATCCCTGATGTCCAGGGCACTTAACAGAGCCTTTTCCTGGGTCCATGTTTTTTCTTGACAAAGTGATAATGCTCCTAATTAGTGAGGAGACCTGTGCCCCGACAGCCTGACAAGCCGGGCCCTTGGCCACTGGGCTGGAGAGGGAGGGGCAGGGGCTGTCTGCAGGACCAGCTTGGGGGCCTAAGCTGATCTGCTTGGGAGCAGATGAGCACCCAGCAGACAAGAGGCAGGGGCTGGAGGGAAGAAGAGGCCCATAGATAGAGAGGGCAAGAGGGGAATGTTTTGCTGACAGGAAAGAGATATATTTTAGACTGACTTCTAATGCTAGCTATGCCTTAATCTCATTGCCAGAGCACAATGCTCTCAGGATAACCTGAATTAGTGTCTTCTATACTCTTCCTCTACCAAGGACCCAAGGAGACTGCAAAAGAGTGTCTCTCTTCTCTCTTTATACTTCTTTCTAGATAATCAAAACCCATGAGGATTCTTTTCCAAAAAAAAAATTTTTTTTAATTTATTGGCAGTACCAGGTCTTAGTTGCAGCATGCAAACACTTAGTTGTAGCACATGGGATCTAGTTCCTTGACCAGGGATTGAACCTGGGCCCCCAGCATTAGGAGTGCAGTGTCTTATCCACTGGACAACCATCAGAGAAGTCCCCATGAGAACTCTTAATGAATGATTTAAAATAAATTAGGGGACCTTAACAGCTAAAGGTCACCTCCAACTGTGTGGCATCCTGCCCTTTCTCTTCTCTTCTGTCTCTCCTGGGAGAGGCCCTCACATCTTGAAGACCGTTGTCCTCACTGACCTCCATAATGCAATTGTGAGTTGAATAGTGGCCTCCAAATATATATCCACCCAGAACCTGTATATATCATCATATCTGGAAAAAATGTTTTCACAAATGTAATTAAGGATTTGCAATTTGGATTTGGAGATAAGATCATCCTGGATTATACAGGTGATCCCTAAGTCCAATGACAAGTGTCCACATCACAAGAAGGCAGAGGGAGATCTGAGACAGAGGAGAGGCCATTTGAGGTTAGAGAGAAATTGGAGGGATGTAGCTACAAACCCACTTGACTTCACATTCCAGGATGTCTGGCTCTAGGTGAGTGATCACACCATTGTGATTATCCGGGTCATGAAGATCTTTTTTGTACAGTTCTTCTGTGTATTCTTGCCACCTCTGCTTAATATCTTCTGCTTCTGTTAGGTCCATACCATTTCTGTCCTTTATCGAGCCCATCTTTGCATGAAATGTTCCCTTGGTATCTCTAATTTTCTTGAAGAGATCTCTAGTCTTTCCCATTCTGTTCTTTTCCTCTATTTCTTTGCATTGATCGCTAAGGAAGGTTTTCTAATCTCTTCTTGCTTTTCTTTGGAACTCTGCATTCAGATGCTTATATCTTTCCTTTTGTCCTTTGCTTTTTCCTTCTCTTCTTTTCACAGCTATTTGTAAGGCCTCTGCAGACAGCCATTTTGCTTTTTTGCATTTCTTTTCCATGGGGATGGCCTTGATCCCTGTCTCCTGTACAATGTCAGGAACCTCCGTCC